>QEPC01009299.1:5054266-5177708 GCA_003113815.1 Sphenodon punctatus
CTCTATCTCTCTACTCCCTCTCTCTCTCCCTCTGTTCAAGCTCGTCTCATCAACTGTCTCTCTGACATCTCTACCTGGATGTCTCAACATCAACTCAAACTCAGCATGGCTAAAACTGAACTCCTTCTCTTCCTCCCTCCTCACTGTCAATAATTATTGATAGGGTCACCATCCTGCCTGTCCCCCAAGCCACGTAGCCTAGGCTTCATCTTTGACTCACCCCTTTCTTTTAAGCCCTACATTGACTCTGTTGCCAATTCCTGTCGCTTCTCCCTCCATAACATTGCTAAGATTCGCCCTTTTCTCTTTGTCTCGTCTGCCAAAACTCTTGTTCATGCTCTGGTCATCTCTCACCTCAATTACTGTAACCTGACCTCCTTCTCTCTGGCCTTCCCCGGTCTCACCTTTCTCCCCTTATCTCAGTCCAAAACTCTGCTGCCATGGTCATCCACCTCGCCAGTCGCTTCGACCATGTGCAGCCCCTCCTCTCCTCTCTTCACTGGCTCCCCCTTTCTGAACGAATCCTGCACAAAATCCTAGTCTTCACCTATAAAGCTCTTCATAACCTCACGCCCCCCTACCGCTCTGTGCTTATCTCCCTCCATACTCCAGCCCGTGCACTTCGTTCCTCCTCTGTCCCTTCTCACACCCTTCTACACCTTCCCTGCTCCCCTAACCACCTTCGTCCCTTCTCCCTTGCTGCCCCCCATGCCTGGAACTCCCTCCCTGTCCACATCCGCCTCACCCCCTCCCTTCATACCTTCAAATCTGTCCTTAAAACTCACCTCTTTCGCTCTGCTCTGTTTGACCCTTTATCCTGCTGATCCACTATATCCTATACCTATGGTCTGTGTACCCTTATCCTTGCCACATGGACCTGCCTGCTTTATTCTCAATGTAACCAAGTACGTGCACCTGAGACCTTGCATCTTCATGAATGTTAGACCCCTTGTCTCTCCCTGTTCCCCTTCCTATATCTCTCCCCAGCTCCCGTCTCCGATTGTAAGCCCTAGGGCAGGGATCGTGGCTACTTTGTTACTTTGTAAAGTGCCGGGTACACTGCTGGCGCTATATAAATGTTTGTTAATAACAACAACACTGATTGGCAGATACTTGGAGGCTGCAATTGCTTGCAGGAAAGGTCAGAGGACCTAGTGTAGTGGACACAGATGAAACCTGACCCAACCCACTATGTCCAAGCAGCAGACTAGGCTGCTGAGCATAGGGCCAGGAATATCAGATCCAACTGGGTTTTGCTTTGGAGATGATCGATCCAGCTCAGGAGCTTCATTAGTTTTCCCTCCAACAGGAAAACCCAATGTAAGCCAATGTCTAACCCCTCCCCCCCCAGGTAAATGAGAGACTGAGGGTTAACACAGCTTTCAGTTCTGTCAACCCAGAAAGTTGGGGGCCATTCCATGGTCAGTCAAAAGTTCTGTTCCCCCTGATGACCAGATAGGGATTGTATAAGGTCATCGAGGTAAGGGTATACACATGTACTCCCTGTTCCAAAAGGTGTGCCACCAGGACAATCAGGATCTTTGTGGACATCCTGGGTGACTACGAGAGGCTAAATGGGAGAGCTCAGAGCAGACGCCTGGATTAAATGTATACCACAAATTGAAAAAGGCAGGAAGTGAACCAAATACCTGCATGGCTGAATGGTAAAATTAAGGAGACTATCAGAGCCAAAAAAATTGTCCTTCAAAAAATGGAGAAGTATTCCAAATGAGGCAAATAGGAATGAGCGTAGACAATGTCAGAGAAAGTGTAAAACCATTATAAGACAGGTCAAGCGGGAATTTGAGGAACAACTTCCAAAGGATACAAAATCCAATAGCAATTTTTTTTCTTAGTACAGTAGAGCCAGGAAACCTGCTAGAAAGGTAGTAGTCCACTAGATGACCAGGTAACAAAGGGGGCACTCAAACATGACAAGGCCATTGCTGAGAAACTAAATCAGTTTTGTTGGTGATGAATCCGAGGAATTATCTGAAATCAGCATCACACCGGAAGAGGTCTTATTTCATATTGACAACTTAAACAGTAGCAAGTTACCTGGGGCTAGATAGTATTCATCCAAGGGTACGGAAAGAAGTCAAATTTGAAATTGCTGAACTACTATCAGTAATATGTAACTTATCACTAAAATTCTCCTCTGTGCTAGAAAGTAGATTGGAGGTTAGCTAATGTAACACCAATTTTTAAGAGCAGCTCTAGAGGTGACCTTGGAAACTACAGACCAGTAAGCCCGACATCAGTATCAGGCAAACTTGGTGGAGACCATTGTTAAAAATAATTACTAGATTATTAAAAGCATGATTTTGATGGGTAAAAACCAGCATGGCTTTAGCAAAGAAAATCATGCCTCACTAATATATTGGAATTTAATAAGAAATTCAATAAGCATGTATATAGGGGTGATCTGGTTGTATAGTATATTTGGTTTTTCAAAAAGCATTTTACATGGTCTTTAACCATAGACTCTTGAGCACACTTAGTAGTCATGGGATAAGAGGAAGAGTCCTGTCATGGATTGGTGGCTGGTTAAAAGATAGGAAACAAAGGGTAGGAATAAATGGTCATTTTTCAAGTTGGAAAGAGGTGGACAGTGGGTTGCCTCAGGGGTCAGTACTGGGATCAGTACTGTGTAACATATTCATTAAAAGATCTGGGGAAAAAGGTTTTAAAAAATTGTGAGGTGCCTAAATTCACAGATGACACCAAATTATTCAAGAAAGCTAAGACCCAGGCAGACTGTAAGAAACTACAGAGGAATCTTGCACAACTATGAATGGGCAATAAAATGACAAATGAAAGATAACTGCAAGGTGATGCATATAGGGGAAAATAATTCTCAATATGCATACACTATGCTAGGTTCAAATCTGGGTGTAACCACTCAGGAGAAGGAGGATCTTGGAGCCATTGTGGCTAGTTCCTTGAAGACATCAGCTCAGTGTGTGGCCGCCTCAAAAAGCCAACTAAATGCTAGGCATTATTGCAATACAAATAGAAAATAAAAAAGCATAATAAATCCTCCTCTGTGCCAAAAAGACGACTAATATAACACCAATACCAATATAAATAAATAAATATAAATATATAATTTTTAAGAGCAGCTCTGGAGGTGACCATGGAAACTAGACCAGTAACCCCATACCCAGGGACTCCCTGCAGCCACTGTGAGGAGGGCGTTCTCAGTGACTTCTCCATTGCCGTGGTATTCCCTTCCCACGGAGGTTTGCCTCTGCCCAGATCTGCTCACCTTCTGGTGGCAGCGTAAAACCTGGTTGTTCCACCAGGCGTTTGGTGGAAGGGATGTGGGAAGGGGGCGCAATCTGATATGGGGGGTTAGGAAGAATTTTAAATATGGTATTGTTTAGATTTTGTTTTATATATTGGATACGTAAGCCACCCTGAGTTGCCTGAAGCAGGAGGGGCGGGGTATTAAATGTGAAAAATAATAAATAAATAATGCTGCTGTATACATTTTTGGTAAAACCTCACCTTCAATAATAGTGTGTGCAGTTCTGGTCTCAAGTGCAGTACATCATCTCAAGAAAGATATAATAGAAATAGGAACAGGAAAAGGTTCAGAGAAGGGCAACAAGGATGGTGGACGGGATGGGTTGAATTCTATGAGAGAATCAACAGGCTGGTTAGCTTGGAGAAGAGGTGATTAAGGGGAAAAATCATGAGTGGCATGGAGAAAGTAATCAGGGAACTGTTGTTTGCCCTTTCTCACAATAAGAGAACGAGGGACAAGTTAAAATGGCAGCAGATTTAAAACAAGCAAAAATAGAACTTTTTCACACAGCTGACAATACATTTGTGGAACTCATTGCCAGAGGAGGCTGTGAAAGCCAGCAGCAGAAGCTTCAAATGGAAATTAGATAAATTAGGGAATAGAACCATAAACACCTGCTAGTTAGGGCTTAAACCTCTGGCTACTGGTAGTTGGGAGCGGTTAGCAGGTGATGGTTCACACCTCCATGACCTGTACACATACTTCTCTTGAGTTACCGGAGCTGGCCACTGTTGAAGACAGGATTCTGGGCTAGATGGACCACTGGGCTGACCTGGTATAGCACTTCTTACGTTCTTATGCTTCTTTGGCTCTGTGGGAAAAGCGTTATCCATTGCTTACCTGCAAAGTTTTTTTGCCAGGTCTCAACGATAAGGAGGATGTTCTCAGCCGTCGCACCTTTGCTGTAGAACTCCCTCCAGCAGGTGGTCCGCCTGCGTTCAAGCCTGGCGGCCTTTCAGAAGGCAACGTAAGACTACTTTGTTCTGTCGGGCTTTTGGCAGCAGGGACTGAATTGGGGGTGGGGGTTAGCTAAGGGGGAGGATGGGATGGGGAGTACATAAAAGATTTTGAAATTTGATTTAACTGGGCAAGGAGTGTGAGAAAAACTCACAGGATTAACAAGGAGAAAGAGGGGGGAGGGTGCCCAAAGATGGAGAAAAATGGAAGAGCTGGGAGGAGCCCTTAGTGGTTTAGTGTAATTCCTCCCCATGTACCTCAAATCAGAGGAGGAGGTGGGCGTGACTAAAGGAGGAAAAGGTATCTACTTCAAGGGAGCAGCCCAGGGGGCTGTAGGGATAGTAAAATGGGTTGGGGTTCACCAATTAGTTATCCAGGGACTGACTAGGGAACAGGGGAAAGGCGGGAGAGCAGAGCGGGAAGGGGGTCTGCAGAAATAAGAATACAAAAGGTGGGGGAGGAAGACCAATCTAGATCAGCACAGAAAATAATGTTTTCATCTTCATGGACCTGGTGAAACTAGGTGGGTAGAGAAACAGCTTTGAAGGGATAGGACTGTAATCTGATGCTGAAGTATGATGGACAAGGAGAAGCCTGGACAGGAGCCAGAATTATAGGAAAAGACAGTATCTGATGGTCTCATACATAATATTTTCCTCCACAGCTAAACAGGCACTGGATCAGCATAACTTACTATGCTGCACTGAAGACCACCATCCTCTCATTGGTATCCATCGTTTCAACGTTTCTATAAGGAAAAGCTGTGGTAAACTTTGCCAAAGAGAGAGAGCTCTTTGACTGCAGTGACCAGTTCATTTCTGGTCATAAACCTGCCACCTTTTTGCCTTTGGACACCTTTTTGACTTGGCCCACCCTTGCAAGAGATTTTGCGACAGAGTCGCTTACCAAAGACAGTAATTATTACAGTAGTTAGAAGATCAGGGAAAAGAACATGCAAACATGTGGTGATCTGCCCGTCTACCAGCCTGAAGAGGAATACAGTCAAGACTCAAGCTGGTGGACAGATGGAAGAGAGATACATACTCCATATGCAACTTACCAATAAATGGCTCACAGGTAGGTAAAACTGGACAGAGGCAATTCAGTCATCTCCATCCTTGTCATCTGTGGTTTCTCTGAAGAAATTAAGGCTTTTATTCTCATTAGCAGGGCATCTTAGTCAAATATGAGAATGCTACAGCCTCACCTCATTTATACCCATATATGGCGGTTACATGGGAACCTCCATGCACCCTCAGGCCACACCTTGGAACATAAATTGGTTGATTCCTTTGAACATGGGAAGGAGCTAGGTGAACAATGTAGCCCTATCCGGCTCCCTTCACTAGTTCAGATGCTGTGGGTCAGCAGAAAACTTCAAACGATTGCACAGTAGGAGCACAGATGACTGCCATAGAGGGAGCAGCAGAGAATCTGGCTTTGTCTTCACAAAAAGTTGGTTCTGTAGTAACGAGCCCTTGTTCCATGATTTGCAGAGATGGACAGATTAGTGGTTATCTGCTGGTAAGAGGCTGCTGGAAAGTGATGGCCTAAACAGATGGCAGCTCTAGTAATTCACACAACAGTCTTGTAGAACAGCTAGTGACAAATCCACATTCTGAGTGTTGTGCAGAATCCTTACCGCTTTCTGTATTCCCTGACTATCTTGTTCGCCGGCATCTGATGAAAGGATGGGCCACTGAAATGTAGGGAAATCAGCAGCTGTGTGAATGCGTTGCTACAAGACAGGCAAACTCCATTTAAGAAACAAACAAGTGACCAGTTTGAAAGGGGAAAGGGTGTTGTGTGAATGTGCCCTCAGGCATTGCAACTCTCAAATGACACAGCTGCTACTTGGAGTTCAACCAGAATAGGCATAAGTCAAGTTTACTGCTTAACAAGGAATCTTCCATTTCACACAAATAGACTAGTTTTTCTGATTCAGTTTCCACCCTCAGGCGTGCACATTTTAGTTTGTCCACCCAATTTGCCTTTTAAACAGCTGCTGGCTATCTGCATAGATGCTAGTGCACACACAACAAGTGGTATAACACACTTCTCTGTGATTAGCAGGTTGCACTTGATGGAATGCAGGTCTTAATCTTCTAACGATCTGGGCTGTGCTCAGATTTACAATCATTGTAAATATAATCAATGCTGGTTGAAATAGAATGGGCCAGACCAGCAGAAAGAAAGGACACACAAAATGAAGTGTGTGGTTACTCAAAGATTCAATTTATTTATTTATAAAATAATGTCATACCCTGCCCCTTCTGCTCCAAGCAGCCTGAGGCGGCTTACAATATTAAGACACATAAAAACAGTAAAGTCATCAAGTACAATAAAAAGGGAGGCACCAAACCAGTGCCACCCTTTTAGGCAGTGGTGGAAGGGAAGAAGCACATAAGTGCTGGCCACACCCCATGAAGTTTTGATCTTGGGAAGGTCTAAGAAAACCCTGTTGAGTTGACTGGGGGGTGGGTGGGAATGAATGACCCTAGTACTATGGAGGGCCCTGTGGTTGTTGGAAGCGCTGAAACCTCCCTCCTGTATTTAAATGAGGGCACACGGCTGGTACAAAGGTCTTAAGGCCCACTGATCTAGCTGTGTTCTTATCCATTTTTAATTGTTTGAGCTCTTGGTTAGTGGAAGCTTTTTATCAGTCCCCCTCTTATCAGTGGGGAGATTCTCAACTACATATTGGGCCTCCAGGGACAGCCCTGAGGACCTAAGCCAGGCATGTACGCAGGTGGCAATGGCTGTTGCCATCCCTCTAGCTCCTGTGGTAGCTATATTGTGAGATATTCTAGCAAAGTGTTGGGATACTTCAAGGCCATCATTTACTATGGTGGTGATCCATTCACTAGTGCTCCACCCTCTGGGAGGTTGGGCATAAATTGGGAGAGAGTATCCCACAAGGTGAAATTATCTTGCCATATGGAACAGATCATTTCCCCGCTCTCATACAGTGTCACTCCTGAGTATGATTTGCGACCCACGACATCTGTGAGTTTTCCCTTTTATCAGGGAGTTGTATGGGAAATTTCAGCCATCTAGACCTCCCACCCCAGAGACAGGATACATCTTAAGGACCCATAAGTCCATGGGAGAGATCATGGCAGGGGTATGCCAGACATTTTTTTCCACTGGCTCAGTAATACCTTTTGCCAACTGCACATTCCTTGTGTCCCATATGCAGGGTATCAAATAACTGATATGGTTCCCTAGTGTCATGGCAGCCTAAAAGTCACTGCCATACAGGCCACCAAATCTTGGAAAGCTTTACTCTCCAGGGGAGGAGGACCCATATTGGTCCCACCTCCTAAGACTGCAGCTGTCCCTGCAGGGACTGAGTCCAGTCCTAGGAGCGCAACCAGGATTTATCTCCACCAGTAGGAGCAGCCGAGGGCCCTTGAAGAGGGTCCATCTCATCCCCATAACCCAATGGTACCTCCCAGAGGGCACTGGCTAGAGCAGGTGAAAGTTGGGGCTGCTCACAGCATGCCTCCATAGTCAGGGCCAGGTCCCATGCTGACAGCTCTCTCTGTCAGGAACTCAGCTAGGTGCTGGGCTCTCTCTTTTCTGGTACGGAGTTTAAAGCCATGGCACACAATGCGAGTGCCCGTGTTGTGCTCTGGTCCGGAGCAAAACAGGCACTGTGAGCGAGAGTCTGAGACAGGGATTCTCACCTCACAGTCAATGCACTTTCTAAAGCCCTTGTCAAGGCTCATACCATTAGTTTTCTTCTCTTCTTATTCCAAGCCCACTGAAGGCAGAACTGTTCATGCAGATGTTGGGAAGACGTGGAGCACTCTAAAATTGCTTGCTATTTTCAGAGTTGGCCACTAGATGGTGCCAAATACCTATAGTGGGACTACACTGAGAGGGTAACAAAGAATATACTTTGCCCAAGTAAGAGATTAGCAGGTCACAAATTTTAATGCTTTACACCAATATCCTGAAGCCCCAATTTTGAGGAAACCACTTGAGCTACATTTCTGAAAATGTATCCATGGCTAAAATTTGTGAGGACCGTCATACGTGCAAAGTTTTAAGAGCAGCCATTCAGAAAATAAAAAGTTATGATGCCCCCTGACGAGTTCAGCTGCTACACTTCACAGGCTTGGAGCATGAGGCCGACACCAACCGCTACTGTAGTATGATAGTGCTTGGTGCAGCCAAAACTGAATTATTAATAATTTTTTAAAATCAGTTTTTCTGGCTCACGCATGCACAGAGGGGCAAGCCTGGCGGTGAACTTGAACAGCGTGGAGGAGAAGGGGGAAGGGACTCACCGCCACCTCCCTCCCACTCGCCCTGCCACCGCCGGTGCCTTAGCTGCGGAGCTCTTAACATGACTCTGTCCCTCTCTGTGAAAGGAATGAGAGCAAGGAGCATCCTGTAGGCACAAACCACAGCTCTGTGGCTATTGACTGTGCTCTGGCCACAGTGCCTCGGCCCAGCTCCAGCTGTCTGAGCCCAGGTCCCCCAGACGCCCTAGCCAGGCAGGAGCGGAGTCAGGCAGGGAGCAACCAGCCTGTTCCCGGACGTGTGTCACAGGCGGCGGACAGACTCCCTCCATGCCAATGAGCCTCCTGACCTGGGGATGCAGCTCTTCTGGAGTGGAGCTAGGGGAAGCCTAGGGCAGTCGCCTCTAGGTAGCGGCTTCCTTGACTCCAGGTCAGCTGGAGCCACAGAGCTGCCTCAGCTGGGGGGCAGCAGTGGAGAGAGCTGGGACCGCTGCCCACCCCTTTGCACAGCATCCCCCAGCCCCCGCTCCTACCTCCTGCGCAACACCCCAAGCCCCCAACCCTAACCCAACATAACCATTGCCCCAACCTGAGCCCCCAAACCCCCACTTAGCAGCCCCAACCTGACCCCCACCCTCCGCTCTCACTCGCCTCCTCTGCGTCTAGTCCCTGCGCTGTCAGCTGCTGTGCAAGAAGCCAGTTCCTTACTGAGGCAGACAGCAGCGGCTTGGGGCTGCCGGCGAGACCCACCTAGTTTGTCCAGGCTCCATCATGCAAAACCGTGCAGCCGCCTCTGCCCCAACAGAGTGCAGGATCTGTTCTGCCGCCTCACCAAAAAGCCAGACAAGCTAGAGAGAAAGGTGCGTTTAATTGGGGCTCCGCAGGGCTTGCAGTGGCTTTTCCCTTTGCTGCCGTTTCCAACCATAGGGGGCTTCCCCTGGCACAAGAGGAGATCCCTGTCACCCTCTCAGCCTTGCACCTGGGCCAGGTTAAGGCAGCCCCTAGCTTTGCTCATCTCAATACTAAGTGTAAACAGGAGACCAGCTTGGCATGGAGAGGGAGAACCTGTGGAGTTTTTTATTTTAAAAAAATGCCCCCCTCTGATCTGAACTTCCTCTGTCCTGAAGGCTTCTCTTGCTCCTCACCTGCAGATAAGACTGGGCAAAGTGGTTAGCTGGGAAGGCTGGGGCCACTGCAGAAAGTTACATGGGTAGTGGAGGGGGACAGATTATCTCCTACCCCTTCTTTCCTTAGCCTCTGTGTGTTTTCCTTCTCTCCTTCTACCTAGTAGGGAATTCCAGCCTGGCGCAGCTAACTGTCGCTGCACCTGTCTTTAGCCAAATGAATTGCAGGGAAAGAGGGGCTGGGGGTGCCAATCTTCTTGACCGACATAGGCTCTGCTCCACAACCCTGGAACTCGGGGGAGGAAATTTGTGAGGATCGTGTCCCCTACGTCTTCCCACTATAATTACATACATGATTCTCAAGTATGTATTCCTCTCTAGTTAAGAGGCGCCGTAGGGGGAAACATCCCCTACTTTGCTTTAAACCCTGTGCTGGTGTGAACAAAACCAGAATTAAACTGAGTAGAGGAGTAATTACTTCAGAGTAAGTGTTTGTATGAACAAGCCCTCAGACCATTGCTGCACTCAGCTGGAGAAAGAACGTGGGAACAGAGTGAAGCATTCCCACCCGCCTAATTTGCTCCTGCAAATTGAGATCACACTCTTGCACAGGCACCATAGCAGCAGTGTACATTTAAAGAAACACCCAGTTTAAGTTTTAATGGCCATTTAATTGCACAGCACAAAACAAGCAGTATTGTGAAAATGTTTTAAAAACTTAACAGGGGAAAAAAAAAAAAAAAGTCCAACGTTGTTGTTCTAAGGCAACTTGTTTTAAATTACCCCATTTCTCTTCCCTCTTATTTTTCAGTGACTAAATCAGCAACAATGTCAATAAGGTCAGATTTTGAACTCCAGGATATAGCACAAAAACTATAAGCTTGCTTTATAGCACTCATACTTCAACAAGATATGGCATGGGAAATTTACACATGCACCGTTTTTCCACACCGCTGTTTTACCAAAATACTGGATTCAAATATCAATTCAATAAAGGGGAAATATCTGAAATATGAGCCCAGATTAGTATCGCAATCTGAATTTTGCAAGTGGTTTCTCTCCTTATAATGGGCTAAATGAAAACCTCCTGAACACTCCTGAATTCACAGATATCTATCGGTTGGATCCTCCAGTCTAGCAGAGCTTGATTAGTTTCAAATCAGAGGCATCTGGGAACTATAGCTGCACACCATCTTTGTGGTATTTCTAAGCACTGAACTTGTTCTAAATTGTGTCCTGCTACTTCAGTCCCAAAGAGGCATATCTGGCACTTAAGGATTTCTGGACTTTGGCTATTTCACATACCACATGGGCACTGCCATTTATTTTAATCAGGCTGACTTCTCCCCTTTTATTTATCCTGAAGATGAGTATTTACAGGATAATGTGCTTCTGGCACTCCCTGCCGATCTCAGGGGCTGCAGTGGGGCATGGAAGGACAGGTGGTCTCTCAGAAATGTGGGGCCCAGACTGTTAAGGGCTTTGAAAGACAAAACCAGCACGTATCATCAACATTAACAGAACATATTTACTTAATTTATTACCATACATACTTACTTTTATTACTATATCACTAACTAAACTATGACATTATTTCTTGACAGATCATTTATTTCTTAAGTCGCCTACAATTTTTTTTTTCAAATACCTTAACTCTGTCCTTAACATATATAGAAATTATATACAGTTTATACAACGAAATGTTCACAATGTGAGTGCAGGCAACTTTATACAAAGTTGCATTGTAATGCAATTCTGCGCAAAAGGACAGCGTTAAGGCAGTTTTTGCTAGAGTGGGAGAGAAAGGGTAAAACTCAAGAGGATGGAGAATCACAAGCAAGAGAGGATACAATGGATATGAGAACAAGTCTGCAATTTAGAACAAGAGTATAGTGATATTAAGGAAAAATATACAGAAGAGAAGAAACAGGCTAAAAAGAACGAGTACAATTGAGAAAAAAAACAAGTGATAGTTTTATTGAAGTTTGTAGATTAGCATAGTGGTGAAACCAGTGGCTCTGGGATATACACTCATATCATGAATGCTCAGATAAAAGGGTGCCTGGGGCTTATTTTCTCTCTTATTCTTTCTCCTTACTGTCAGTGCAATTTCTAAGGTTAACACAAGGATGACACAGGCAGGCTTTTCTCAAACAGTTTAATAGCAAATAAACAAAAGAAGGTACCACACTTGGCATATACAAAATGACTTCTTGTCGGCGTGTCTGTGCAATTAAAACAGCTTTAAGTTCCTCATTGGGACAAAAAGAAAACACACACAAAGGAAGAAAATTCCTTTAACACATACTCGCTCGTTCCAAACTTGTAACAAATCTTTTCATTTTTAAATCCACTACACAAACTCTGCGATCAGCAACACGTGCTTCTATTTTTTTTAAACCATTAAAGTAAAATCCATAATTTTCTACAGAGTACAACACAATTTCACACAAAAAGACATTTTGTTTTGCAAATCAAAACAAGAAAAAAGTAACAGCTCAAACAAGGTAAAGAAAGCATTTCTATGACTGAATCACGACTTCGAGTTGATTAAATCCTGTTACTGCAGAACAGACTCTACATTTGGTCATAGTGGCAATTTGTTTTCTCATCACATTGTGAATCACTTTACATTGTTTTCTAGTAGAAAAGGCAAAAAACTGTACAAAACCCCTAGTGTTAAATACAATGTTTGTACCAATAAAAAAGCCCACAGGTTTGTCTCCAAAATGTAAATTTTCTTTTTTAAATTATTCACAAAAAGCAGCCAGAAAATCAGAAAGGCAGCTGCTGCTTCACTGTCTCAAATCCATTAAAACCACCACAGAACAATTAAAACAACCAAAGAAAGAAAGGAAAGAAGAAAAGGAACATCCAATGTTTGGCATTTTGGTTTTCTCCAGAGATTTTTCCACAGGTTTCCCCAGAGTTCCACATGGAACTGAACACACACTGTACAGTAAATGTATTGGCAAAGTTATTCAATACATTGCAGGGTCTCAGTGTCCTCTAAATCAGACATCCATGTGCATTCAGACTGTGAGGTTAACAGTAGCCATTCCACAGACCTACCCCAAAATAATGCAGTACTATCCTCTTAACAACCCCACCACCAAGTAAGATGCTTATAATACAGAGAAAAGGACTGTCTATGTGTATCCAACTATGAGCATAGAAAAGTGGTGTGATCACCCATTTCATTCTGGGGCAGGGAAAAGCATATCCTGACATTTCCTTTTTCATTATCCCTAACAAAAGGCAAAGTAACATCCTGCCCAGTCTGATAACGAAGTCCTGCATATCCTACTTCCCCCTCCCTATTCTCCCTTCTGTTAAGGGACCTCGCAGCTTATATCTCCCACTGGTTTAGATTTCACCACAGCACACATTCTTGTAGGTGCCTCCATCCAGAAGTAAGTCTCGGTTTCTAACATAGGTGGTTTGTAAAGCAAGATGAAGCCTGCTGCCCAGAGAATGGTAATCTGATTTATTTCTTCCTGCAGGGCAGGAAGAAAAACTGTTTGGCTCATTACCCAATTAAAAACTAAACAAAAACTAAAAAAATCTCCGTAGAGATTCCCCAGCTAAGGCCCTTGAGGAGAGGAGCTGGGGTTGGTACCCTGTTCAGGTAACAGCTAGGAGGCTGCTATATTGTGCTTGTCACTTGGAGAAAGAGCCAGCAGTTTGTATGATGAAGCTTACAGACTCCTCTGGGATATTGAGAATATGCTACTTACATTGCAAGCCGAGAACAATCCAGCTTCCTTCCATTAAGATCTGACAGTGCTAAACTGGGCCTGAAGTGCCAAAAATCAGGCCCCAAATTACACAAAAATAAAGTACGATTTAACCCTCTCTCAAAACAGCACTAGTTCCAATGGATTTTAGAAGCAGAATTACTGCAAAGATCTCCCATTTCCCCCCTTACCTTCTATCACCTTCCATCAAATTCCTATTTGGAACAGTGCAACCAAACCCCTTTCGTATCTTCCTACAGCTCTGATGATGGAACCAAGTCCTGCTGCTGTGTTAAGGAGACAGTCTAAATGCACAGGTAGGTGCCCTGAGGGACATCTGATCAGAAATCTGTCACATCAAGAAACATTGATTTAAAAGGATACTTTTTAAATCCATTAAATTGCTCAGTTTTTGCACAAACTATAGAAAACAGAGAGGTGAAGGTGATATATACGAGGCTGTGAAGAAAACAGCATGGAACATGCAAAACGTTTTCTGGGCACTATCTGAGTTTGGAAACCCCCCCCAAAACATCACATTTTGCTGAGGAGATTTTAAATACAAGGGGAGAAAAACCAAGCATGCTGGGGTTTAACAAAATACACCATCAACTTTGATCAAATTTTCACTGCAGACAAAAGTTGATAACCACACACAAAAGGAGAAAAACAGTAAGTGCCAGGGCAAAAATGCAGCTACAATCAGGAGAAAATGTAGTTCAAGTGTTTTCTGCTGATACTACTCAAGTCAGAGTTTGAACTAAAAAAATACATGCTGTCTCCTCATCACAGAAACCAAATCAGCAAAATGTGACCAGGAGCCTCCTAAAAGTTTAAGTTGCATCATTTGTTTTACTTTTTCCTTCTAAGTTTTTTGTTTTTAAAACTAAGCACACAGAAAAAACTAAGCCTAGAAAGTGATTGGCTGTATGTTCACAGAAATACAAATACTCCACGAGGTATGCTAGCAAGGCTGCTCTGAAGACAATTACAAAGAATCAGAATCACAAAATCAAGTGGTTATCTTACGAAGTTCTAGAAAAATAGAATTTTTTTTATATTCAAATGCAAGTTTAAATATTCCCCTTCAGCAGTCTTTCTAGCAAAACCAATTTGGCAGCACAAAAAAGAAAACCCAACAAAAAAAACAAAAACCAAAAAACCCAAAGAAAGAAACAAACATAATAAAAATACACATCAGCATCAAAGGTCAACACAAGGTCAAAGGTGAGAGTTCAAGCATCAGAGAAGCTGAAGAGACAAGGATTTGGACGATGTACTTGAACGCCACATCGACATGCTTTAGGCACAACGATGAACAAACGGCAGGAATCTAGAAAAACAAACCAGAAAGAGGGAGACCCACTAAGTTACACAAAGCAGTACGTCCAAACACGGAGAGAGAGAACAGGAATGGGCACTGTACAATGAGACCTCTTTGGGAAGGGTAGTTGACAGGGAAAGGCAGCACATGCCAACAATGAACAAATAAAAGTTAAAGTACATAAAGGACACCAAGTAAACATTAAACTGCCAGAAACCAAATGGAAGCAGAGGCCTGGATTTCTCTTTAGACAGTAGCCTACAGGATGCACCACAGCCTAATGAGACTGCTACGCATTCACCATCACCCCAAACTAAGTGAACATAATTAGCTACGACTGGGAAAGACATCAGAGCAAGACCCATGTCCTAGTAACCTGCTCTCAAATACAGCCCCAGGGCTCACACCCGTCCACAGAGATTTAGACCCTAAGAAATAGGACAGAGAACACAAAAGGAGAAATTCACAGAGAGTCTGACAGTTAAGAGAGACTTTCTTCCATATTACATTTAATTAGGCTGTGGTAGCCCAGAAGTCTATTTTCTGTGCTCAAGCTCCAGTTACTCCCTTCCCATCCTTTAGAAACCAAGTAATGTGGGTGGGTGTTGGTTTTGGAACCAAGTAAGAAGGATATTAGACAAGACAAATAAATGGAATTTAAAAACCCCATTAAAATAGGGAGGAATTCCATAAGACTTGACTGCAAATTAAGACTTGTCCCAGCTAAACACTTTTCACATCATTATACCTGTACAGAAGTTTTTTTCCCCAACCCTTTCAACGAACAAACACTGCTCCCTGACTTTGTGAGAAGGGAATTCTGGGCTCTGAAAAGCTCTACAGTCACGGTTGCCAGTTTGCAGAGTGGAAGGAGTTTTGCCCACGGCATCTTAAGCTATGTTTTCAGAGGTAATGGGATATCCCCTCAAAAGTGACTTTACTGCTTTATTCAGATGACAAAACTATGGAAAGGTTTTTTTGTTTTTTTAAGAAGAAAAGATGTTACTTCGGGGGTTGTTTTACCCCCAAGTGTGTGGTAATCTGTCCTTCATCCTTCTAGCCTAAGGCTCGGTGGGTTTCTGGCTGCTCAGAAAGGACGAGGATTTTATTCTAAACAGGGTCTGAGCTTGGTGTTTTATGCAGTACTTGCAGGTAGTCTAGGAAGCACAAGCACTGCAGTCCAATACCTAGGGCTTTCCCCTGAATCCACTGACAATTTATCAACACTTCTAAGTTGATTTTCCTGTAGCACTTTCTCCTATTGGGGGACAAAGGAGAGGGGAGTGAAACTAAGCATTCTTGCTCCCAAATAGAAAAGACAACGCATCCGTGGGTTGGGCCATGAGAAGTAACAAAAGTTTAATTAACACTTGGGTTTTTTAGTTTTGGAAGCCACTTTTAAATTTCATGTTTGTCAGCAACTCTGAGAAGACAAACTCATCGAAGGCCTTTTGGAAGAAATCTTTTAAGGAGGGGTACAAAGGAAAGATTGGAGGTAGGAGAAAGCACATTACAACATGGGAAAAGGGAAACCATTATTTCTGCAACTTAATTCCTCACAATTTTGATTAATGGGATAATACAATTCTTCTGCATTCTATATTTTATAGATAATTACATTTGTGCTCAGTAATCCATGGTATCCTTATATTTATATGTGAAAATTCCTGATGTATGCTTCTGTTGGCCATAAGTGTTTTGGAACTGTACTACTGTAGAGTATTAAACCATAAGGAGACATCTAACATTAGACTCTTAGGTTATTTTTCTATTGCTCTAGATCAGAGGTGGGAAATTGCAGTTTGGAAGCCCCACATGGCTCTCCCGCACCTGTACTGCATGAGGCTCTTGCCAGAAGTGGCTGCCTAGGGGTGTCTCCATGCAACTCCCTCAGGAGCAAGAGAAGTCAAGCTGCCATTTCCACTGCTGCTGCCGGAGCCTCCTAGGGGCAGTGTGCCCTGACCTACCATTGCCAGTGTCCCAGCTGCTTGGGAGGTGCAGCTCTGATGTGAAGGGGGTGCGTTGGAGGAAGCCACTCTGCCCTATCTCTGGGATAGGGGGAAGCCGCAATCAGCGTCAAGAGTGTTGAGAGACTCTGCAATATGAAACTTTTGGTATGCAGCTCTTGGGCTTGGGAACTTTGCCCACTCCAGCTCTAGATAGTGAACAATATTGGGCTGGGAACACCTTGCTTAATATTGTTCTTAATATGATTCTATTTGGTCTTCTGAAAGTCTGAAAACCAGACATTTCCCCCCTACTTTCTACTGAGTGCACTTATTTACAAAGATCAGTAGGATGTACATACAGTCTGGTTCAGGAAAAAAAAATATCTTCCTGATTGTGCCAAAAAACTAAGGAAAATCCTGATTGTCTGGATCATGATGCTATAGAATAGCTTCCCTACTTGGCTACATCAGCAAATCCCTCTGGAGTTATTTGAAGTGAACCAATTAATCAGCACAATAAAATGCCTGGATTAAAATAATTTGTTGCTCCAATATTTAAATCTCCAGGAGGTCCAAGTCTTTCTTGATTATGCTGGCTGGCTTCAGTTTTTTAAATTCTTTCGTCCTCTCTTAACAGTCTCACTTTTAGTATTTTTTGCTAGCATACACATTTTTTGTTTCGAGATCAGATTCTTATTTTGAATAATTCTAAAGAGTTATTCAAATTGATTTTGCCAGAATCTGTCACAATGTTATACTAAATCAAGTATGTTTTTGTGATTCACCAGTTATTCCACAGGTCCCAGACCCAGATGATTAATTTAATATGCAACAGAGCGAGAGAGCAGAAAGGAGCAGCATGGCGGGAATCAGAAAAATATAAGACTTTCTGCCAAAGAGAAAGAAACAAAGAAAACTGTTTAAATCTGAGAAGGAAAGAAAAGAAAGAAATGGAGGAAGCCTCAAGGCTTGTGTCAGATGCGACCAAATGAGAAACACACACGCTGGTTTTATACAATCAGCTCAGTTGCCAGCAGAAAACCTGTCTTACTCAAAGAGACCTTCTGTATTTTATTTTTAACTTTAGCAACACTTGCTTGGACACACCAATAAAGTGAGTGAAGCTGAAACAGACACCAATTTAGATTCAGATCTTCAGATAGCGTAAATCAATGTAGCTCCACTGAAGGCACTGGAACTCTGTTAATATACACCAGTTGAGGGCCTGGCCCTTAGATTTCTGCATAGATTTGCTTTGGCAGTGCATGCATCACAGCCATGCCACTAAGGCACAAGCGCTAGGCCAGGTCAGGCTGCTAGCACAGATAATGATACTGACTGAGGGATTTGGGGGGAAGAGGAGAAAAAGGGTCTAATTAAGTTCAGGAGCAAGTGGCTTCATGTTCTGCCTAACTCAATGAGATACGCACGAAATGTACACAAGGGATATATTTGTTCCATAGGTTGGGAGCATACAGAAGAAATGCAAATGCTGAAGATGCTAAATATCGGGCAACCAAACAGAATACTTGAAAAGCAAAAACCAGGCCAATGTGGTCAAAGTGGAAACCAAGGCCAGGGTCGCAGAGAATAGGAGAAGGGACTTGACAAGAGTGACTGCAGAGACTCTAGAGCACAGCTCTCCCCTACGCTGGTTCACAGCAGTAATCCGTTTCCATTTAGCTGTTTGTCTGTCTGCAAACAGGCCACTGAAAGTCAGTAGTTTCAATCATACACGTTGTGTGTGTAAAAACAATCACATTCAGGATTGTGCAAAATCCTGGTCTTTTTCCAGTGAAATAATTTAGGCAATAAATATTCTCCACCCTGGAGCAATATAAAACTTCTATAAAAATAGAAACAACATACTTGGTTACATCAGGTCGTGTTTGGAGCAACTGCTCCCAATCACGATTTTCTTTTTTTTTTCTTTTTCTTTTTTTTTGCAAAGTATATTTTTTATTTTTAAAAATCCCATCATGACTCTGGAAGCCTCAACACTCCCAACACTTTCTTCTCAGAAAATCAGGACACAAAAACTCTCCCAGTGCACAGAATTCAAGTGTATATGGTTCAGCTAGGTGCATATATTTGTTTCTAGAGACCCCCAAATTATCAACAAAGGGTACCATATGCCATCATAAATGGGAGATTTGGCAGTCTGACCTTTTAGCCTTTTGCCACCACAATTTGCTCTACATAATACTGATAGGTTTCTCCTACTCACATGCCAAGATTACAGACAGGTCGGCACCAGTAGCATATATGATCAACAAGCTCACCAGAAGAGGGCACTTCACCCAGGTGCTTTGAAACCATGGGTCAAGCCTTGTTCTTACGAAATTTAACGTTCAAGGCAACCAAGTTCCTGGATTTTCCTGACTTTCCCAATGGACCATCACGGAGTCACTTGCACGCACTAAACATTTTAGGTTAGATGAGGCTTATGGTTCCTCTTGCTGCCCCTGTGTCTGACCCTACACTCTCCCTCCTTGGGGCTTGGATCCCTAAACTGCAGTGTTATTTGATTTTCTGGGAAACAGCAGAATCTCCAATTGGTAACAAGGACAAGAGAAAATGGTGAAAATGAATCCCTAATAAAGACACAAAATTTGTAATTTTTTTCCTTCAGTGACAGAAGTGGCTTTTGGTGGTTATAGCACTAGGCTTTACTGCAATTCTTAGACATGGCTCAGGCCAGAGTGTCAAAGACCCCTTGACTCCCTGACACCAGTATATACAAAAACTCCTGTAATGCTCTGGCAAATGCATAAATGTGTGATTTTGAGGGGAGGAGGGGGAGGAGAGTGTGGATTTGACCGAGAGGAGTATCTAATCTTCCTTTTAGTTAACAAGCAATGGCCAATTCCAAAGACAGAATATAAAAATGAATGATTCCAGAGTCCAATAAAATACAACAGTTCATACGTAACTATTTTTGCTGGGCACTGGGCACTTGTAAACTTAAAGGAAAACTGCAGTGTAATTAAAGGATATAGTATACCAGGTCAGTAGAGATAAAAGATTAATGAACAGGAAACTGCCTTTGAAACAGATTCAGATTCTGTGGACACAGCTCTCACCTGAAAAGATGCAACATACATGCAAAGAAACATAAGGTGTTGGAAGGTGAACTTTTAAAATAAATTGTCAGTTTAATAAACTTACCCTAACAACGATCCTATGAGATCTAGGTAGTATTTCATAGAACAATACCTACAAGTGGAAAAGGGAGGCACCAGAAGAAAAATGATTTGCCCAAAGTTACACAAAAAGTCTGTCGTTGAGCTCAGGAGCTCCTGACAAACTCTGGTTTATTCCTCCTCTGAATTAAACTGTCTTTCTGAACTCAAGCGCAATTCCTAGTTGAATCAAATTGGGATACGTTTTCCTAAACATTGAGAAACTGACAGATTTTAACATTTAGCTGTAGCTTAGACTGTTGGTATTTCTGGGCAGGGAGACCTACATAATAATTTTGTAAAGTGCCATGTACATTCACACCATTATATAGACACACCTCAGACAGTAAAAGAATCACTGCAGTTTTCCTTTAATTAGCTTTATCTTTGCGCCTTCTAGCCCTGCTCATGCTGTAGAGACTAGTTCTGCTAGCAAGTCCTCAGTGAAAGCATTTTAGTAAAGGTTGGAGCTTTGGCAAAGGCCCTTTGGGGTCTGCTTCAGGACCATTCCCATGAACTCGGGTCTTCTCTCTCCCTCAACTCTTTTCCCCCTAAACCATTTAGTGTCTGGTGTCAGTTCAGCTCCCTTTTTCCCAACCAAGGTGGTGTGATGATGTGTCAGTTCCATTTCTCCTTACTACCCTACCTCTCCCCTCACCTTTGGTGGCTGGCATTGGTCCTTCTCAACACACACTGGTTACAAACACAGCAAACTTCAAATAAGAAAAATAAAAATCAGTGATATGGCACCTAAACTCCAAAGTAAAACACTGGAAACAAAAGTACAAACTTGTCCTCCATCCGAAGAAGAATTCCCAACGAAGGCTGCAGATGAGTCTTCAGCGTAAGATGTGCCAGCTAGAATAGCAAGGGTCAGCTTCCAGGACTGTAAAAATACAGCCATAGGGTTTTTGAATCAGTAAGCACGCTCCTCCCCAACTTACCAGAAGATCCTTCTCACTCCAGTCCCAGAGGGGAGGGGTGCTCAGTATGGCTTGCTGTCATTCTTAGAGCGCTTGAGCTGGACTTTCAGCCGTTTCATGCCAATCTGAAAGCCGTTCATTGACTGGATGGCAGCTTGGGCAGAGACGGGATTGTCATAACTTACAAAACCTAAGGAAAGGAAAACAGATAATTATAACATGTACAACGTTCCACCACCGTAGACGTGTGTGTTGGGGGAGTAGGGGGACACCATTACAGGAGCTGCACATACTTAGATAATCAAAGTGGACAGGTTGCAGGAAGAAGTATTTACAAAAGTCCATAACTTCATCTGATCACTCAAATGGCAATCATCAGTAGATCCTGCCAAATTTTACTTTTCTATTCAGAGCCACCTACAATTCCAAAACTCACACATATGTGGACATTTTGTTCAAATGTTTCAGAAAATTAAAAGTGAATTGTAACACAGGAGTCTATCATGAAAATACTCTGGTAAACTATAAACGCTCCTGATGTTTCATTTATGATCTACTGAACCCCAATCTAGTTATTCTTCTAACTAGAATATAAGGAGAGGAGAGACAAAAGAGAGGAAGAGAAAGAAGAATTGGGTTCCTTACCTTGGGAATTCCTTTTCTATGTCCCTCGAGGGAGGTCATTCGGACAGTGAGAGCGATCTCCCTGACGACCACTAGGAGGCAGCACAACTTTTGCTGGGAGCACGTAGGGAGAACGCTCCCCCGCCATCCCAGTAGTAATAAGCCGAGGACCAAGCTTATCTGAAAAACTTAGCATATATTAGTAAAACAGACCCCCGAAGGGGTAACATATAACTAAACATTACAAGAATTAAATTCAGTGCCCAGGAATAACTCCGGGTGGGCCGAATGACCTCCCTCGAGGGACATAGAAAAGGAATTCCCAAGGTAAGGAACCCAATTCCTCTTTCTATGCCCTCTCGTCCGGTAATTCGGACAGTGGGAGGTACCAAAGCAGTAATATATTAGACGGGAGGGACTGGGCGCTTATTGAGGATCTAAAACCCCCTGAAGCACCCGCCTCCCAAAGGCGGCTTCTGCAGACTCGAAGCGATCTATTTTATAGTGCCTCGTGAATGTGTGGAGACTTCTCCACGTAGCCGCTCTGCAAATTTCTAATGTCGGAGCCCTGGCCCGGAACGCCCAATTAGTGGAGGCTGAGCGGGTCGAATGAGCTAGAACTCTAGCTGGAGGGACCAAGTCTAAGGCTCTGTAGGCGTCTGCTACACAAGCAGAAATCCACTTGGAAATGACGGATTTCGAGACTTTTTTACCCTTGGAGTGAGGGTGGTAGCTCACTAACAGGGAGGAAGTTTTCCTAAAGGAATGAGTACGCTCTAGATAAATTTTGAGTGCCCTTCTAACGTCTAGAGTGTGCCAAAGCTTCTCTAAGGAGTGGCGAGGCTTAGGGCAGAAAGACGGGAGGACCACCTCCTGTGCTAGGTGGAACAGGGAGGAGACCTTAGGAAGGAAGGTTGGGTCTAGCCTGAGTAGCACCGATTCCTTTCTAAAAATGCAGAATGCTGGGTCGATGGACAGAGCTCCGATTTCAGACACCCTTCTTGCAGATGTTATGGCAATAAGGAAAGTCATTTTGATTGATAAAAAGTAAAGCGATACTTGGTGTAGAGGCTCGAATGGAGGTCCCATTAGTGCCTTAAGTACCACATTGAGGTTCCATGTAGGAAAGCGGTGTACTACCGGAGGGGCTAAACGCTTGGCCGCCCTCAAGAACTGTTTTACATGCAGGTGAGTGGAGAATTTATGACCAGAAGAAGAGGCTATGGTACTGTCAATGGCCGATAACTGTCTAGCCAGTGTGTTGGGACGAAGCCCCCTATCGAGCCCTTCCTGTAGGAATTGGAGGACTTGAGGAACGGAAGGCTGACGAGGTGGAACTTGATGCGAGTGACACCAGCGGACAAACATAGTCCATGTAGATTGGTAAATTCTCCTCGTTGATTGGCGCCTGGAGGCCAGGAGAGTCTGGACTACTGGAGCTGAGTATCCCTGGGCTCGGAGAGCGTCGGTTTCAATAGCCAGGCTGTCAGTCTCAGGAACTCTGGCTGTTTGTAGCAAAGAGGCCCCTGGGTGAGGAGATCCGGTGTGACTGGTAGAGGGAGATAATTTCCTCTGGATCGGCTGAGAAGGTCTGGAAACCACGATCTGCGTGGCCAGAACGGGGCTATCATTATGACTGTGGCCTGCAGTCTCTTGGCTCTGCTGATTGTTCTCGCCAGGAGAGGGAAGGGAGGAAAGGCGTACAGCAGGCCGTGGGGCCAAGGGTGACTGAGAGCGTCGTGAGCTTCCGCCTGCGGATGTGGGCTTCTGGCGAAGAATCTCTGCGTCTTGTGATTGGAGATTGACGCAAAGAGGTCCACTATTGGGGTTCCGAAGGAGGTTACCACTCGATTGAAGGCTTGCGGGGATAGAGACCATTCCCCCGGGTCCAATACTTGTCTGCTGAGCCAGTCCGCTTGAACATTGTCCTGGCCTCTGATGTGTCTGGCTGACAGGGAAAGAAGATTGCCCTCCGCCCAGCTGAATAGAAGGGCGGCTTCCTTGTGGAGAGACGAGGATCGAGATCCTCCTTGATTGTTCACATAAGCTTGTGCAGTGGTATTGTCTGTGAAGACAAGTACATGATGGTTCTGAAGCTGTGGGAAGAAGTGGAGGAGTGCTAGACGGATCGCTCTGAGCTCTAGCCAGTTTATGCTGTGCTCTAGTTCGTGGTGTGACCATGAACCCTGGGCCGTGTGTGAGTTGAGGTGGGCACCCCACCCTAGTAGGCTGGCGTCGGTGGTTAGTATGAGTCTCTCTGGTTCTAGGAGAGGGACTCCGTTGACAAACCTGTGAGGTTGTTCCCACCACGCTAGCGATTGTCGAGCGGCCAGATTGAGGGTTATGGACACTGGCCTGTTGTTGATTATTGCAGCTTGCCAGGGCCGCAGAAGAGCCTGCAGAGGGCGAGAGTGGAAGCGCGCCCATTGAAGGTGTTGCATGAGTGAGATCATCAAGCCCAGGAGGGAAGCCAGGGTGAGGATCGATATTCGCGGGCGGTCTCGAATTGTCTTGATGAGGGCCAATAGTTTGGACTGTCGTTGGAGAGGGATGAACACTCTGTTTTGGCAGGTGTCGAACACAACCCCCAGATGTTCGAGACGTTGAGCTGGCGTAAGATGGCTTTTGGGAATATTGATGATGAAGCTGTGGGTCTCGAGGTATTCTCTGGTACGAGTGAGATGAGTCCGGGCCAGCTGTAGGGATGGAGCTGTAACTAGCAGATCGTCTAGGTACGGAAACACCGCTATCCCCTCCAATCGGAGCGACGCTATGAGGGGGGCGAGAACCTTGGTGAAGGTACGAGGGGCTGACCCCAGTCCGAATGGGAGGGCTCGATACTGCCAGTGTTGGCCGTCGTAGCAAAACCTGAGCCACCTCTTGTGTGCAGGAAGGA
Organism: Sphenodon punctatus; assembly: GCA_003113815.1. Classification (NCBI taxonomy): domain Eukaryota; kingdom Metazoa; phylum Chordata; class Lepidosauria; order Sphenodontia; family Sphenodontidae; genus Sphenodon; species Sphenodon punctatus. The sequence goes on from QEPC01009299.1 coordinate 5,078,543, forward strand.
TGGGTACATGGAGGTAAGCGTCTTGCAGGTCCAAAGATGCCATCCAGTCGCCTTGGGAAAGGGCTAGGGATATGGAATGTAGGGTTTCCATCTTGAAGCGATGCCTGCGTAGAGATTTGTTGAGACGCTTTAGGTCGAGCACTCCCCTCCATGAACCGGATTTTTTCTGCACCAGGAAGAAAATCAAGTAGACCCCGAGACCGCGCTCGTGCCACGGCACTCTCTCTATTGCTCCCAGTTGCTGGAGCCTGGTGATCTCCGCCCTCATATGCTTGTGTTTGATTGGATTGTGGGAGCGCGGAGATATTTTGAAGGTATCCCGTGGATAGTATTTGGTCTCGATCGAATACCCTCTTGAGACTGTTTGAATGACCCATGCATCTGACGTGTCTCGGGTCCATCTTGGTGCGAAGTCTAGTAGACGAGCACCTATCTTTAGAGAGACGGGGTAAGAAGAAGCGGTATAGTCAGGACTCTTGTCTGCGTGGCGGTGATCCTGAACGACGGTTTTGCTGGTGCTGAGTTGACGGTCTGGTGAACTTAGCTCCCCTGCCTCTCTGAAATCTATTGCGGTTAGCAGTGTTCCAGGAGGGTTGAGTGGAATACTGGTATCGCTTCTGGCCCTGTTGGAAGCGAAAAAAGGGGCGAAAAGGATTCTTGCTGGTTTGGATTTGGTTTAGCGAGTGCTTCCTGTCTTTGTTAGAAGCCTCCTTCAGTGCTTTGTCCAGCGCCGTGCCAAACAGCTTGCCGCCCTTAAACTTGCTATTGACCAATAAGTTTTTAGCGTGTGCATCGGCCCACCACGAACGGAGCCAGAGTCTCCGTCTGGCTGCCACATTGGCCGCCATCCCTTTTGCTATCCAGGTTAACATATCCATGGATGAATCCATTAAAAAAGCCTGAGCTAGAGCTACGTTAGTGGCTATTTTTCTGGACTGTGATCTAGTAATGTTAGGGTCCTTCCCCATTTTGAACCACTTCATCACTGCCCTTGAGACGTATGAAGAAGTGGTAGCCATGCGCAGAGAATTGGCCATGGCCTCATAACTCTTCCGAAGGCCGGTTTCAAGTCCTTTGTCTGTTAGGTCTTTTGGTAACAGATCCCCCTCTGCGGGGAAGACCGACTGTCGGGCGAGGGATGCAGCGGCAGCATCAACCTGGGGCAGGGTGAAAATGGGCTTGCTCTGTTTAGCAAAGGCGTACAGAGTCTGTTGAGGCCTAGATAATTTGAAGGACCTAGTAGGGTACTTCCACTGAGCCCTTATAATTTTTTCAAAGGCTTTATCTAGAGATGCGCCCTTAGTGTCCTGCTCCAATCTGGGAATATATTCCCTGTCTGATTCCTCCTCACCATCTGAGGAGGAATCCGAATCCCTTTTCTTGAGAGCTCTGGGAGTGACTCTTAACACCCTTTCCGCTCTCCTTATTAGTTTTGGGCCTTGGTCAAGGGGTAGTTCCCTGCCTAGGTCTTTATGCCCTCTGGAAAGGATCTTTTCCCAATCCAGGGATTTGTCCTCCAGCAGAGAGTGGGATGCATTAGATGAGCCAGCCTCTGACTCCTCCTCTGAGGAGGGTACAGGGTGGTAGTGAGGCCTAGTGGGGTGGGCTCATGGCCGTTTAGCAGGGGAAGGGGATTCAGCCTCAGAGGATTCCCCAGAGAACTCCCCTTCTTCAGGGGGGGAATGGCGATCCTCCTCCTCAGCCGAGGAGGAACCCAAAAGGTCTGATATGGTGGTATGAGCCCTGGTGGTTGAGGGGCGCTTACTCTTCCCCTTTCCCGCAGAGCGGGAGGCTCCCTTAAACTTTTCTTTGGAGGTTTGACCCCGGGGAGAGGGTCTCTCACTGCGAGCCCTTTGGTTACTCTCTATGCGAGAGAGAGCCCCCATCATGGCCCTGAGGGCTTCCATTTGGGCCTGCTGGAAAGGATTGGGCCCAGGTATCCCCAGGTCCCCTCTTACTTGAGAGGAGGCAGCTGAAGCTACCTCCCCCTCGTTGTCCTCGATGAGGGAATCCTGGGGGCTGCGGGCGTCTTGGGGCTGCCGCGCGGGGAGGGAGGCCTCACTTTCGGTTTCCCTCGCCTCCGCCGCCATTTCGGCTCTGGCCCTTTCGGTTGCTAGCGCCGCCGCGGCCGCATTCTCCGGCCTGCGTTTGGTGGCCTTGCGCTTTTTTGCTGCAGCTGAAGCGGCTTCGGCTTGCGGGTGTGGAACCCGTCCGGCTGCTGCGCGGCGGGTTTTGGCTGTTTCAGCCATTGCGGCGGCGCCTCGTGCCCGGGGGGGTATCTCCGCGGAGTCCCCTCACCGAGTCTCTCTCTGGCCTGAACCCGTAGGCCGGCTCAGACGAAGAAAACCTCCTCCAGCAGTGCGGGGAGGCTGCGCCCAGATATGGTGCGGATGCACCCTCCAAGTAGCAGAATTGGTGGTGTGGGTGTGGAGCACCCGGCTGCACGTCCTATCAGGTCTGAGGCAGACTACAAACTGGGATGGCGGGGGAGCGTTCTCCCTACGTGCTCCCAGCAAAAGTTGTGCTGCCTCCTAGTGGTCGTCAGGGAGATCGCTCCCACTGTCCGAATTACCGGACGAGAGGGCATAGAAGTGATAACTACAATGGTGGTGAGCTATAACAGGATAACCAAGTAATAAATAATAATAATAATTGCAGCTTTATTCGAAGAATCACAATTAAACAGTTTGATTTTTTTTTTAGACAGTAGAACACGGGGTATGCAAACTGTGGTTTGGGAGCTGCATGAGGCCCTTAGGCAGTTTAAATGTGGCTCTTAGTCCTGGGTCCACATAGCTTAATGGTCCCATGTCTTACTTCAATCCACCCGAGTTTCAACAGCTGAATCACAGCTGCTCCTCAGAATCTCAGCATCCAGGACTGCACACTACTGACTCACAAAATTTGGGAGTTTAGAGTACACCTATTTACACCACGAGGATTCTGTTTACACAATCAAACATGAAACACTTTAAAATATGCAAACAAACCATTAAAAAAAAATAATAGAAAATGAAAGCACCTGTGAAAATAGCTGCACAATGCAGATAGCTTAAAATTGCATCCTCCACTATTGTTTCTCCCCATTTCCATGGTTCTCATGTTTATTAAGGCAATGTTTGAAAAGATTTTGTTCTGTATGCTTACCAGATATTTACAATATTTCTCTGCAGATTGTCTCAGTAACAGCTTTTGTCCTAGGTTGTTTGTCTTGCTTGGGATAGGCGAAGATATGCCACACATGTACGGCTTTATTAGACTATGCTGAGATCACAGTAAGGTGTACCTCCCTCCCTGAGAAGGCTTTTCTCCATGCAATTTACTTCAGTTTTATTCAAGATGAGATTGTTAGTAGGTTCACTTCCAACTAAGAAAAGTGGTTCCATCTCATAATCAAAGCGGACTTGAAATAAACTTGACTTGACATAATCAAAGGCTAATAAGGTTTGAGCTCAAATTTAAACCCTTCAGAGACCAAGAACTGAAAATTTCAGCCTGAGACACGTTTCAGAAAGATGTGCAAAACACAGCATGGGATTATAGTGGAAACTGTATTGCAACCTTAAAGACGGGTGTGAGCAGCAGAGGTTGGTTAAGCAATAACAAATGGTGGAAACACTGTCACGATTACCAGCCTGCAATTTTAAATAATAATCTTTATATAGTGCCCTTCTGCTATGGCACCTAGAGCACTTTACATAGAACACAACATTTAATCCTCACACCACCCTGTGAGGTAGGTTAGGCTGAGGGAATATTGGCCCAAGGTCACCCAGTGATTTTCTAGCTAAGGCAAGACTTGAACCGGGGTCAGGCATGAGTCCCACAATTTTAGGTGCTTTCTTAAAGTATAATTTACTGAATTTGAGAGAATGTTCATAAAATAAATAAATAAATAAATAAATAAAATCTAGCCCTCCTGCTTCTGGGACAAAAGCCTTAAAATGTGACTGCAATGTAATCTAAAGCTCAGAAGCCAGAAGAGAATGAAGAACCACCCATTTAAAAAAAGAGTAATAAATTTAAAGTCAGTATTATTTTTTGGTCTCTGTCATGATTTTGAACACGTGGGGCTTGTAACCATATGTTATAGTTTGCAAATATCTGAAAGCATCAACAATACTGCATTATTTAGAGAGTGTGGCTGCCTTGTCTCCTGAATTATTTAGGATGATCTACGGAAATGTGTGATGTAACAGGATGAAATGAAAGGAAACATCAAGAGAAAGTCTTCCTGACAGAGTGCTGTATTAGGCTGTGAAATTATCTTTTCTAGTCTAAAGAGTGGTTTAATGAGTTCAAGGAATTCAGAAAAATATCTTTGCCTATCTGACAATATTAAGCACCTATCCATTTTCAGCCACACAAAGACTTGCTTCTCAACTTATTTGCTCCCACAGAATGGCTGCGACATCTTATGCCCTAATAGGCTTGACTTTTCTGTCCTTCACCCCTTTCTCCATATAGTGACTAGACCCAACGTACCAAAACACTTGCTCAGATTGGTCTGCTTGTCGATGAAAACCTTGGCGGAGACGACATTCCCAAACGGCATGAACATCTGCAGCAGGTCCTGGTCCCCAAACTCCTGGGGTAGGTGGTAGATGAACAGATTGGCTCCTTCTGGACCTTCAAAACATCCATTATTAGAAAAACAGATCCACAGAGAGAGATTGGATGGCTGAGTCTTACCCTGTGGCATAAACTAACCGCCATTCAACCCCAGTCACCCATCCGAATCTCCTACCATGAAACAGGACTGGAACAAATAAATGGGGAGCTGTTATTTACCCTCTCAGCTAGGAGGCATTCTATGAAGTTAACTGGCAGCAGATTTAACACAAACAAAAATAAGTACTTTTTCACTCAACATACAATTAACTTGTGGAACTTCTTATTGCCAGAGGATGTTGTCAAAGCAAATATTGTAACTGGGTTTTAAAAAAAGGATTGGATACGTTCTTGGAGCATAGGTCCACCAATTAGTAAGTAGGCTGCGGGATGTAACCTCTGGCTGCCAGAAGCTGGGAATGGAACACACCATTCTGACCAGTTGTGAACATCTTTAAAGCGAATTGGAGACAGGATGCTGGGCTGAATGGACCAGTGGTCTGACCCAGTGTAGCAAGAGTCATTCAGCCCAACTAACTGTCCCCCCGCCCTCCCGTCACCTTCCAGAAAAACCAGTAAACTGCTCCTAACCTATTCTAGAATAAGCTCACATGGGGCTTTAGTTTCTTCCTCACTGACTTTCCTTGAAAACATTTTTCATGTACCACAATGAAATTCACACTAGTTCATCTTGTCTGCTGCATGAGAATCCTGTGGGACAACATAGAAATAACCCTAGTATACTGACTAAACCAAAACTGTTACCAACACCAATTCTATAGCAAGAGGAAACTAACCAAATCTAAATACTCAAAGGTCTCCTAATAACCTGGGTGTTTCACTAAAATCCTCAAAGTTCCTGCCCCATGCCCTCTCCAGTCAATCCCCATCACGATTGCACCTGACTAACCACATGGTCCTGTCTCCCCCATGGCTTCTCACTGGTGCCTATTATTATCTTAACAGTGTAAACATCAGCAACAGGGACTGTTTAGAATGGTAAAAAAGCAGAAATACAAGTAAAAAGAATGAAATAAATAAAGAAATCACTGGTACTGAGATGTCTCTGTCCATATACTACTACTTATCATTGCTATAGTGCTACTAGGCATACGCAGCGCTTTAGAGTTACAGATATTCGGAGATCAGTCCCTGCCCAGTGGGCTTACAATCTAAAATGTTCAAGGGTTAGGGGAACACATGGAAAGACACGCACACACACACACACACACACACACTCCCATTATACAGATGGGGAACTGAGGCTGAGAGTGTGTGACTTCCCCAAGGCCACCCAGTGAGTTCACAGCGAGGGTGGAATTTGAACCCTGGCTTCCCAGGTCCAAGTCCAGCACATGATCCACTACACCACAATGGTATAACCATCTCCAAAGAGTAACAGATGGAAGTGCTACGCTGAAACTAGACAAAGCCCCAGAGAAGTGTACATATAGGTCAATTCGAAATGGATCAGTGGGAAATTATATGGGACCCTTCTCTCTACCCTCTACAATTCTAGGCTGCTAGACAATGCTACGTAAGAAAATATTCTGAGTATGGTACTTCTATAAAGCACAGGGTTCCCACTCCCTCTAAAAGTCTTGGTCAATTCCTTTGTACTGCTTTCCGCTTACCTTCTTTTTGGCTTCCTGCTGCACCAATACTCTGTTGTGTTAACAGACTCTGGTTGTAGAGTGTGGGTAATGCAGCGGCAGCATACTGCTGGATCCCAGAGTAGGCTTGAGTTAGGGCTTCCATTGTGCTACCAGTGCCATTTGAGAGGCCACTGCTGCCCAGTCCACCATTTAAGGCTGCCATCCCTAGGCAGGAAAATGGAAAAGATTTTAATTACAGACTGGTTTGTCTGAGCCAATCATCTGCCAACTTTCAATACACATATTGAAACTTGTCAGAAGTCAAGCGTCAAATACAAGCATGAAAGAGGGTATGCAACTATATGATCAGACATTATTCTTTCCTTCCACCACACAGGGCTTACCTGCTAAAGAGCTAACATTGAGGCCTGCAGTAGCCCCTGCCAGTGTCTGCAATGCTCCAAGAGAGGCCATTGGATTAACAGAAGAGTTGCTACTGGAGCTAGGTGAGGAACCTGCTATTAAAAGGAGAAAGTTAAACAACAGTATCCACTTCTGATAATTCAAATTCATTATAAACTCCCTTCTACTGCAATGACTAGAACTGTAATGTAAGGAAGGGAAAAGCTGTGAACAGTTCAGATAAATCACAAGCTATGGCCAACCATTTCCTGATCACTGTATGCATGTTATACAAACTTTCCACATCGTTTTTAGTTTTGTAACTTCCCCTCTCCTATTTTTTTCTGTTAAACCTGTGAGGCAAGACTGCTGTCTCCTGCGTGTGTAACACAAGCACATTTTGGGTAATAATTAGAGCTTAATCGGGTAGCACTTTAGCTACCCGTGGGTAATACCTGCATTTTCAGGTGCCCATAGTGGGCATCCAATGGGGTACCCAGCCTCTTATCAGGTACCCAATGGACTTATATCAGGGTAACGCTCCCCCATTTTGGATCCCCCTGGGAACAGGAGACCCATTATGGGGGTGCACACAGATGGGAAGAGGTCTCCTCACTCCCCCTCGTCTCAGAAAAAGCCAAGCGTGGAAGTTCCCCTTCTCAGCTGAGCTGCACATGGGCCGGGGAGAAGCAGGAAGCAGCCAGAAGTTCACACCACAGAAGCAGCAGCTCGGCCCATGAGGTGAGCTAGTCAGGGCCCGGGGAGTCAAGTAGCTTGTTGGGTCGCTTTCGAGTACCAGTTAGTTCCCAATTGCCACCAGGGCAAGTTGAGCACCCCAAATTCAACGGGGTACTCTACTGGCTGGATACCTGGTTGCAGCTCTAGTGCTAATATAACAATCAAGTTTTAGCGGAGAATATCTAGTAGAATCCAGATGCTCAAATACATGTTAAACAATTAGGATCCCTACCGCAATACAAAACAAAAGCTGTCCCTTCCCCGTTCAATATGAAGTAAGAATACCAACCAGACCATTACTATCCTTTCCCAGACCACCATACAAGATGTGAATTTACAAGAGATTAGAGAGGTTTCTAGTCAGACTGAACACACTGGGAGCAGGAAGTGCAGATACTTGGAAAAATATTTCAGTTGCCAGAATAGATTCTATGACAGAATTCCTGCTGTAGCAGCGGGGGACAGAGCCAGGAACAAGTCAAGAAACAAATGCCTCCAACCCACAGACTTTAGCACCCTGTTCCATTAGTATCCCTTACATCTATAAACCCACAGAATCAAATTGGTCAATTTTCTGGATTTTCTGAACCGGGTTTACACATGCACACCCCTCTGACACCTGTAGCTCAAGTATGCACCAGGAAGGTTCACATCCAGGAAATTAGTGGGGAGGCAGCTAATGGCCGGTAATCTGTCTCAAGTCTGTAGCTTAATACAAGAAAGATAATCCCAGGAAAGTAGGATCAAACTGGAAAACAAACACATATGCCACGTATACAGACCCTAGCATCAGTAAGAATGAGGAATTGCTCTCAGTTATACTGCTACCTAGTATTTGACTTGTAAAAGGCCCATTGTGTTTCCCATGCCTGCTGATAGCATTGATGCAAGTAACCTACCAATGAGAGTTCTCGGCACACATACTCCCCCACCTCCCCAATTCCTGAATTATTCCAACCTGCAAGCATACGAACTAGCTGAGAGCAGAAGAAAGCTGATTGGTTGGGTTACAGCTGCTATCTAAAGGATGCAGTTCAGAGTAGTCTGAAACAATAGCTTGGCTCTGTCAATATGCAATATTGGGATCACATGTATTTTGGGGGGGAGAGGTGAAAGCTCAATCACCTCAAAATGTGCTCCCACCAGATTTATTTTATTTTATTTTATTTATTTAAATAGATTTATACCCCACCCCTCCTGCTAAAGCAGCCCGGGGCAGCTTCCAACAATTAAAACACAATAAAAACAATTTAAAACATCCAATACAATAATATAAAAATATTAAAACAGGGCTAAATATAATAAATACATAATAAATAATAGGTAAGATGGGGGAGCTAAAAAACCCTCACCCTACCCTCCCACCCTCCCCAAAGGCCTGGGCGAACAGCCAGGTTTTACAACTTCGCCGGAATGTCAACAGGCTGGGGGCCAGGTGAGCTTCCTCTGGAAGGGAGTTCCAATGGCGCGGCCCGGCCACTGTGAATGCCCTCTCCATTGTGGCCCCCCGCTTAACATGGGGGACCTCCAAGAAGGCACCCCTGGCAGACCGCAGGAGCCGCTCTGGGGCGCGGAGGGCGAGGCGGTCCCTGAGGTATGAGGGGCCCAGACCGTGTAGGGCTTTATAGATCACCACCAAAACCTTGAACCTGGCTCGGTACGCTATAGGCAACCAGTGCAGAGCGTGGAGCACAGGTGTGATATGCTCCCGACGGCCCGTCCCCGAAATCAGATAGGCACAGAGATTTATTTTCTAGGATTTGACATAGGGTGTTTTTAGACAAGCGCCTCCCCACTCGTTCATGTTGCAGGGCCACATTGGTGTCCTATACAACCCTGCAACATGCATGATGGATGAGGGGGTAGGCGCTTGTCTAAAAGCGCCCATAGATTCAGTCCCCATAGCTGAACAATATTTGGGAGATGGTGGGAAAACAATGAGGGGGAAATCGCACACATCCATATGCGTGCACACAGACATAAGCAGAACTTATATATTTCAATAATTTTTCATATGCTGTTAAAAGGTGGCTTAATCACTTCCAGGTTTTCAAATCATTTATCAGGAAAAGATATAACTATTTTCCAGTCAGCTCTATATACGCCATATGAGTCACTTTACCTACCTCATGAAACCCTGGATTATGCTAACCAATTAATGGGATCGAAAGTTACGCAACTGTTTAGGGAAAATGAGTAGGATCCTTGAGCCAATTAAAACTGCAAGGTGAGTTTAGAACTCAGAATTTCATCACCATGATTTGATTTTGGCAACGACAATGAGGTCAAACTAGAGAAGCTTTAGCAGTATGTAGTTAGGACCGCCATTTTATACATTATCAGAAAGAGCACCATTATATTTTCCATAATGTTAATCTGGGTTACTTGTTCAATGACTACAATAAAGGCTTCTAAGGGATAATTAGTACCTGAGCACTGAAATCTGTACCACAAATAGACAAACTAGGCGGTACAGACTTCCAGAAAGTTTTAAGAGGCCATAACTGCTGCTAAAATGCTCACTGAGCAGTGATTGACATGTGACCAGAATGCACAAGCAATGCTTTCCATTCAAATTAACTTGAATTCTGAGAGAAAGTAATCCCCTCACAGTTAAAAGCATTTTTTAATGTAAGTAGCTCTACCACAGAGGATCCCAACCTATGGGTCTTGACCCCAAGCGGCGATCATACCATCTGCAGATGGGTTGTGACCCTAACTGATATTAGGTATACTTTGTACATTTGTTGCTGTCTGGGAGGCATGAGAATGCGTGTCTCTCAAAATGGGGCTACACAGGCAAGATTTTAGGAACCATGGTTCTAGCAGAACAAATACTGGGCAGTTTTGCGGAAAAGGTGAGAGAAATGACTAGTTTTTGTTGGCCATTACTACTTCCTGAAGAACTGACATCTCAGTAACTATGTAATATGAAGCAGAATGCACACCTGCAATACAACTCTATTGGCCACCTTACCTGAACTGGTGAGCACACTTAGGGGGCTGCTGGAAGAAGTGAGTGCAGAGGTGCCAGTTGGTGTGTTCTGAGCTGCGCTGGCTGCAGCTGCTAATGCAGCCAAGTTCTGTAATTGCATCGCATTCAACCCTGAAACAGTGATACAAGAGCAGAAACCTTGTGAATTGATTCATGTGTCATTAGAACAACAAAGGAACCAGCAACTTCCTCCCTTCATGCACCTCCAGTATTACAGCAGTAACCAGAAGCTCCAGTCAGGAGCAACACCTCATTATACTGAAGACTGTAAGGGCACATAGAAAGAGATACTACCCGACCTTTAAAACTTCACCTAAAAAGGAATGACAACAACTAATTTCTTCCAGCAACACCCATACTCCTTCCAACACCCATCATTTTTTTGGTCTTTTTAGACTGTAAGCTGTGGTATGGCACAGACAGTATCTTTAACGGCTGAAGGGGATATTATATAACATAGTAAGTGCCTCCCCACCCATCATGCCAGGGCCGGCCCCAGAGTTTGTGAGGCCATGTGCGAAATCTTGGTGCGGGGCCTAATTTGCATAATTAGGCCCCCACCTAATTATGCAAATGTGTAAATTTACATAAAATTTACTCCCTCTGGGCAGAAAGAATTCCCACTCTCCATCCCTCAGAGCAGTCATAGACAAGCATGGCCTCCCAATGCTCTCCCCTCCTCCCTGAACATCTACCACCACTCCCCAGGAGTGGTTCCACTGCAGGGGCAGCCGGGCGGGCAGTGAGGCAGGCACAGAGAGACTGACTGCATCCACTGCCTTATTGGGGGAGTGGGTGAGCTTAGCCAGCCTGGCCTCCAGGGCCTGTTGCTTCTTGCTTCTGGTGTCACCTGTGCCTTGTTCATGCACATGGTGCGACCGGTCCAGAGGCGCTGCTATCAAACACACAAGACACCCAAAATGCAGCCAGCCTATTAAGCGCATTATGTCATGAAAAGAGAGAGAGAGAGATGTGTGTGTGTGTAGCCAGTTCCATTGTGCCCCCATAATCAGTTCACGCTGCCCCCACCCCATAGCCAGTTCATCTGTGCCCCCACCCCCCCATATAATCAATTCATGCTGCCCCCCACCCATAACCATTTAATGTGTGTCCCTGGGGCAGTGTGAACTGATTATATGGGGGGGCAGAGGGGGCACAAACGAACCAGTTATGGGGTGCGGGTTTAAAGAGTATTCCTGTTAGCAATAACTTCATTAAGAAGTTAGTGAAATAGCAGCCATAATAATCTCAGAACCATATTTGCAGATTTTCCAAGATAGAATAGATATTGCTTTACATCCTAAATTCCTACCTAAGATAACATAAGTCAAACAGCTGTGAGAATGTGGCCCTTTTTACACAGGTATCTCCCACCCATGAACATGCAGATTTCTGTGTATTCATGGGTGGGGGAGCCATGTTTGAATGATGCAGTGCATGCACCCATGCATGGGGGTGCATGCGCAACTGCCTAACACGCATTCCCACTAGCCCCCATGCACAGAGCAACTGGGGGAATCGGCGTTTACTGCACGGGTGCAGATAAGTGGGGGGTGAGCGGGGATGCATGTGAGGCCATGTGCACGCCCTGCCCACGCACGAGTGTGCCCACGAACCCACCACCCGGCGGAGACATGTAAAAATGGCCTGTGAGGAGCCACTCGAAGAACGGAAGGTTGCTACCTTGTAAACAAGGTTCTTTGAGATGGCTCCGAACATTCTCACAACACTCACCCTTCCAGCCTGCATGGAATTTTTTTCTTATATTCCTAGAAAGGGTTGGAAGGAACTGTCATTCTGAGGGGAAGAGCACTTTTTATACTAGAGGAGCTCGAGACCATCATGTGATCTATTATTTGACGAGGGTGAGCGTGCACAACCCAGTTGTGAAAATGTTAGGAGCTATCTCGAAGAACCTTCTTTACAAGGTAACAACCTTCTGATCGCTCACATGGGGAGAAGTTGTTCGTAAACAAACAGCTTTATCTCCCAGTCCCATTGGTGTCCCTGTGTCCCGCTGCTGCTGCGGCACTACTAGGAGACAGAGGCAGGTGAGGGATGGGGACCATTGTCAGGGAGGGGAAGCAGAGGAACTTATTGGGGGAGAAGCTGGCTGCAGCCTGCCGCCGAGTCAGACAAGCGCGGGGCCCCAGCTGGCTGCGGGACCATGTGAAGTGGCACATGTGGCACATGCCTTGGACGGCCCTGCATCATGAATGTTGCAGGGCTGCATTGGCGCCCTACGCAGCCCTGCAACATGCATGATGGATGGGTAGGGAGGTGCTCATCTAAAAACAGCCAGAGATTCAGTTCCCACAATAGTTAGGAGATGGTGGGAAGACAATGGGGAAAAAATTGACTATTTTTACGCATGCGCAGCGCACACATCCATGTGTACACAGAGAACATAAATATTTCAACATTATATATAATACACACGTTGGGGAAGGGCACAATATAAATTTAAATACATAAATAAAACTGATGGATGTGACTAATACAAATGGGTAAGATGGAATCGAGCAATTTCTTCCACTTATATTAAAATGGATGAAAGGCTCCAGCAGTTTGTCTGGTTAATGCAGCAAGGTGGTACAAGCACATTATACTGGTCCTCTCTGCACCATGCTGACTTCTGATCAACTTCCAGATGCAATTCAAGAGGACTGTTTTAGTCTTTGAAGTTCAATTAGATTTGGGACCTATCTGGGTACTGCCTTTCTTTCTGTGCATTACTTCAGAGATAGACTGAAGATGCATTTGGGGACTGCAATGGGTCCCATATTATATCACTTGCTTTGAAAACAAAAGAAGCTCCTTGTCTCAAGCAAGTGTTTATTGGATGGATGCTAAAAAAAGATTCTCCAAAACCTTCTCATAATAAGTATCACAATTTAATGGAGAATCTCCATTCCTGACAGCACAAATCATTTTCCCAATCTCAATCTTCCAGTCCCACATGTTTGTTGCAGGAACAATTGTTTTAGCACAGCTACAGGAGTTCTTTTTCAATGGAAACAACAAGACAGCATTATGTGAGCACATGCTTGTAGTCTATGACTAATGTTTAACAAACACTGGCCTTGAAGTTGGTCAGGTAGTTAGTGGGAAAATCAGTACTGTGGACAACTATCGGCAGTTTTAAAATGGATGCTGACCTGCCGAACATATTCTTTAGTTGCATTATCTTATGAACATGCTTATGCTTTTTATTAACTAAGAGCTCAGGAGAAACCCACAAGTGGACAAAGAAAACTTTACACAAATGAAAAAAAAAATCAGAAGCTAGGTTCAGAAATGACATCTTGAGACTAATCCAACTTCCAAGCAGAAAAGACTGCACCATGCTACATCTCAAGCTCTTCCTTGCAGCATTACAGTTGCAATGCAGCACTACACACACAAATTAGAACATTTAAAGAAAATTGACTCTAACAACACTACTATCCTGGTTCCTTTGCACATCTTGTATTTAGTATTTTTCATGATTATATTTATTTATAGGAGTATTAGAGGATATTGAATGTAATGCCAATATTTAAAAAGGGTTCCAGAGGCAATCCTGGAAACTAGACTGGTGAACCTGATGACAATGCCAGGCAAACTGGTGGAAACATTGAAGAAAAGAATTATTGGGCATATTGATAAATACAGCATGATGGGGAAAAGTCAGCATGGATTTAGCAGAGGGAAATTGTGCTTCATTAATCTACTAGAATTTTTTGAGTGAGTAAATAAACATGTGGATAAGGGTAAGCTGGTCCATATAGGGTGTTTTTACACGGATGCCCCCCGCTGGGTGTGCGGTGGGTGTCCATGTAAACGGTGCGGCAGTGGGTGGAGGGGTCGGTGGCCGCCCGTACAAATGCCACGGGCAGTGGGTGGAGGTGGGTGTGTGCTACCAGTGTGCACCCATCTCCACCCATGGAGCCATCTGGAGAAACAGAGGCGGCTCCGTGGGTGGAAGTGGGTCTGTTCCCGTTCTCCCACCTTCACCCACTGTGCCCACACACACATCCCCCCCACCCACCGCTGCCCTTGTAAAAAGAGCCATAGCATATCTGGATTTTCAGAAGGTGTTTGATAAGGTCCCTCACGACAGACGCTTGAAGAAATTAGGGAGCATTTATTTGCCCTCTCAAACCGTACTAGAATTAGGGTACACTCCATGAAACTAACTGGTAGCAGTTTTAAAACAAATAAAGAAGTATTTCTTCACGCAATGTACAATTCATTTGTGGAATTTGTTGTCAGAGAATGTGTTCAAGGGCAGTAGTATCCAATATTTTTTTAACCCAGCTATAAGTTCTTGGAGAGTAGGTCCATTAACGGCTATTAGTCAAGTAGGTTTAGGGAACGTAACTTCTTACTGTTAGGAGTGGGGAGTGAACAACAAGGAATGGATTGCCTATTGGGACCTATTGGGTCCTTCTCCCAAGGGACCAAGATCGGCCACTGTTGGAGACAGGATGCTAGGCTCGATTGACCATTAGTCTGACCCAGTATGGCACTACTTATGTTCTTATTCAAATTTTGTTGCCCTTCTCTGTAATGACTTCCACCTTTCCCCAAAAGACTCAGGGAGGCTACAACATATAAAAACAGCATATGACATATGCTGTTTGCAGGAGGGGCGGGGTAAAAATCTATAATAAATAAATAAATAAATAAATAAATAGGTCATTTTAATGGCTAATGTACTCAGCAGAACCATAATTTTCATTTTCCTGACTGCTGACTTCAATGAGATCTACTAGCAGTCTTCAACATGGTTTTTATGAACAGCATCCCCCACAGATGGCAGATGGAGTTAGTACGATCACTTTGTTTCTTCTTCTCCTTCTTCAAGACCACTGGCTGTCATTTTACCCTCAGCTACAATTCAAAATCTTTGTAACGGTCTACAAATCCCTTAATTGTCTATAAAACTCTGATACTTCATGGATAGGGATCTTGTTTCCAGTTACCAGGAGAGAACATTTCAGGTCTTTTAAACACCTTTTTAAAGCCTGGGCAGAAAGGAGAATTGGTTACCTACCTTCGGTGAATTCCTTTCTCTCTTACTCTCCTTCTCCTACTCCGCTGGGTAGCTCTGCTGCTGGCCGATAGGAGGCAGATGATCATGTTTTTCTTCTGCGCATGCGCTAGGACCTACCCGGTTCTCCAGTCAGTAATCAAGCCGAGTGCCCCTAGAACAGTATCCTTAATGCAACAGTAACACCAACTCTGGAAACAGAAAAAAGTGAACTCGGGCCCAGCGGGGCCTAACTCAGATGAACCAGAGGAAGAACAAGTAGCAGGCTGGTACAAGAAGAACTGTATGCTGTCTGGCAGGGAGGGTCGGAGGAGGAGAAGGAGAGTAAGAGAGAAAGGAATTCACCAAAGGTAGGTAACCAATTCTCCTTTCTCCTCTTACCTCCTTCTCCTCCTCCGCTGGGATATATCCAAGCAGACCCCTCTCTTACGGGTGGGAGCCGACAGCACTGGAAGAATCCAGTACCGCCTGCAATACCCGCCTGCCGAAAGCTGCTTCCGCTGATTGGAAGGTGTTTATCTTGTAGTGTCGAACGAAGGTGTGCAGGGATGCCCATGTTGCTGCCCTGCAAATCTCCTCATATGAGGCTTGTGCCTTAAAAGCATATGAGGTGGCAGCACTACGGACGGAATGAGCCCAAATCTGCAAAGGGGGAATCCTCCCGCCTGCTTTGTATGCCTCAATGATGGCCTGTTTTACCCATTTGGATAACAAGGTCTTGGAAGCCTTAAGGCCCTGAAGACCCGGGCGGATGTTTACAAAGAGGGACGTGGATTTGCGGAGGGCCCTAGTCCTGGCTAAATAAATTTTTAGAGCCCGCCGAACGTCTAGTTTGTGCCAAGCCCTTTCTTTAGGGTGGACTGGCTTGGGGCAGAAGGAAGGGAGCACCAGCTCTTGTGCCCTGTGGAAATAGGAGTTTACCTTAGGGATAAAGGCTGGGTCCAAACGAAGGGTAACAGAGTCCGTGCGGAAGATACAGAAATTGTCCTCCATGGAGAGTGCGCTCAGCTCAGAGACTCGTCGAGCTGAGGTCACTGCCACCAGGAACACCGTTTTGATAGTCAAAAAGAATAGGGAAACGTGTTTGAGGGGTTCAAATGGTGGTTTTGTTAGCGCCTCTAAGACCAGGTTTAGATTCCAAGATGGTACCCTATGAACTACCGGGGGAGAAAGGAGTCTGGCCGCCCGAATGAATCTTTTAACATGAGGGTGAGTAGAGATGGTCCTATTAGTTGCCGCTCTGAGGACCGAGTCTAGGGCCGCTGCCTGCCTGGCTAAAGTGTTAGCTCTAAGACCCTTATCTAAGCCCTGCTGAAGAAAATCCAAGACTTGGGGAACGTGTGCCTGTCTGGGATCAAGTCCTCTCTGTTTTGACCAGGAGGCGAAGACCCTCCAAGTATTTTGGTAGGCCCTCTTGGTGGCCGGTCTCCGAGAGCTCTGGAGAGTGTCGAGAACCGGATCTGTATATCCACGTTTCTTTAGTGCTGAGCGTTCAATCGCCAGACTGTCAGCTGATATGTCCGGATGTCCGGGCAGAGGATCGGGCCTTGTTGCAGGAGGTCTACTCTCAGCGGGAGTCTTCTGAATTGGCCCTGGCTGAGGTGTATCAGTTCCGAGAACCAGGGTCTCCTGGGCCACCAGGGGGAGATCAGCAACAGAAGAGCCCGTTCCCTGCGGGCTTTGGCGATGGTTCGTGCCAGCAACGGGAACGGTGGAAACGCATATAGTAGACCCTCGGGCCAGGGCTGGTTGAGGGCGTCGGTTGCCTCCGCTTCTACGCACCTTTCCCGTGTCATGAAGCGGGGCAGCTGGGAGTTGGTCTTGGTTGCAAACAGGTCTATGATGGGGAGACCGAACCAATCCACAATGTCCCGGAAGACTGTCTGGTTGAGCATCCATTCGTGGGGGAGTAAGGCTTGACGGCTGAGCCAGTCTGCTGTCGTGTTGTCCTGTCCCCTGATGTGGAGAGCCTTGAGGGACGGAATGTGGTGTTGTGCCCATCTGAAGAGGCGGGTTGCCTCCTGTTGTAGCTGGCGCGACCGGGAGCCTCCCTGATGGTTCACGTAGGCTTTTGCCGTGACGTTGTCGGTGTAGACCAGAAGATGGTAGCTGGTCCCGTCGGGGAAAAGTTGTTGAAGTGCCAGTCGGATGGCTTTCAGCTCCAGGTAGTTGATCTGCTGTTGCGAGTCCTCCTGCGACCATTTCCCTTGTATCGATAGGGTCGACGTGTGGGCTCCCCAGCCCGCTTGACTGGCGTCCGTTGTGATCACGTGTCGTATGGGTTCCGTGAGAGGAACCCCCTTTTGAAACTGCTCTGGACCTAACCACCAGGACATGGAGTGTTTTAGGTGGACCGGAAGGGGCACCCAAGGATTGCGTCCGCCTGTAAGCTCTCGCTGAAAAGGTTTTAGCAGCGTCTGCAAGGGACGTAGGTGGAATCTGCCCCACGTCATCTGGGCCGTGCACGATACCATCAGTCTGAGGAGGGATGCTAGTGACTTGAGCCGCATTCGTGATGAGGCTCTGAGGGTCCGTACCAGCCTCTGGATTCGATTTGACCTGTCCTGAGGAACGAACACGAGATCGTAGCTCGTATCTATGATGGTGCCCAGGTGCTCCAATCTCCTCGTTGGGGTGAGGTGACTTTTTTCCCTGTTGATCAGGAACCCGTGCTGTTCTAGATATGAGATCGTCCTGTTGAGGTCTATTATGGTTTTCTCTGGGGAGTGGGCCCGGATCAGAAGATCGTCTAGATAGGGGTGGACATGAATGCCCTCCATCCTGAGGTTCGCCATCAGTGGTATTAGAACTTTGGTGAAGGTCCGGGGAGCGGATGATAGGCCGAAAGGAAGAGTCCTGAACTGCCAATGGAGGTTGTTGTAGTTGAAGCGTAGCCACTTCCGGTGAGGTTCTCGGATAGGGACGTGGAGGTATGCATCCTGTAGGTCCAGAGATACCATCCAGTCGTTTTTCTGTATGTGGTGGCAAATGGAGTTCACGGTTTCCATCTTGAACCTCTTTTTTGTTACGTGTCGATTCAGGGTCTTTAAGTCCAGGACTGCCCTCCATTTGCCTGTCTTTTTTGCCACCAGAAAGAGAATGGAGTAGAGCCCTGATCGATGTTGAGACTTTGGTACTCTCTCTATGGCCCTGGCGTCGAGGAGTCTCATGATCTCGGAGGTCATGGCACGGTGTTTTCTTGCGTCTCGAGATCGTGGTGAGATCAGGAACCTGTGTGTAGGTGGGCTGTCGAGCTCTATGGAGTATCCGTGTGTTACACAGGATAGGACCCAGGTGTCCGTGATCGAGCGTGCCCACACGTCGTGGAAACGCTGGATCCTGCCTCCAACCCGGCAGTCGTAATAGTCATGAGTCTTGTCTGGGTTGATGTGCAGGTGGGCCCCTGGACCTGCGTCGATCGTATCTTCCTGGTCGGAAACCTCTGTTTCGGAAGGAGAAGTTGTAACCTCTCTGAGCGGGAGGCTGGGATTTTCTGGAAAAGGCTGAGAAGCCCCTAAAGCGAAAGGAATGTCCTCGAAAGAAGCCCCTTCTTGTAGATAGTTGTTGGAGGGTTTTCGTTTTGTCTTTGCTCGAAGCCTCCTCTAGCACTTTCTCCAGGCCCACGCCAAATAACTTTGATCCTTTGTATGGAGAAGCCGTGAGTAGATTCTTTGCGGTGACATCCCCATCCCAGGATCGTAGCCATACCCTACGTCTGGCTGCAATGTTGTTGGCTACTGATCTAGCTGACCAGGTTAGATTATCCTTGGTTGCGTCAGCTAGGAAGGCGGCCGCCATGCAAACTCTAGAATTCAACCTCTGGTATTTGCTCTCTGAAATTTCTGGTTCTTGGATCTGCTGTAGCCAAGCAAGCATGGCTCTAGCTATGTAAGAGGATGCTATTCCTACCCTTAGGGCCACTGAGGTTGCCTCCGAGGCTTTTTTAAGAGCTGCGTCAATTGCCCTGTCTGTACTATCTCTAGGGTGGCAGTCCCCTTCAGTGGGGAATACAGTGTGTCTGGCCAGGGAAGCGGCTCCCGCATCCACCTTAGGTGGACGGAACAAAGGGTCCTTTCTCCTAGAGAAGGAGTATAAGGTATCCTGGACCTTGTTTGTTTTAAAACTCTTATCTGGGGATTTCCACTCCTGAAGGACAAGTTTCTCGAAAGCCTTGTCCAAAGGGAGACCCTGGTCCCTACCGTGGACTGAGGGGATGTATTGCCGAGTCTCTTCCTCCTGAGAGTCGGAGGAATCCCGGTTGGGGGATTTTTCCTGTAATTTTAATGTTTTAATGGCTTGAGCTACCAGCTGAGCTCGAAACTGAGTGGGGAAGTGTCTCTGGCTTTCCTTTGGGTCAGGAGCCAGGTCCACCCACTCCCCTTCCTCTAACTCGGAGGGTGCCTGGTCAGACTCTGAGAAAAAATCACAGGAATCCTGCTCTTGCTCAGTAGTTTGAATTATATCAGTGGTTTGTTCCCCCTGTTCACTTTCAGCAGAGGAGATTAACAAAGCTGAGGACCCAGCGCCACCTGGTGGACGTTTGGGTTTTTTGCTGGGAGCTCCAGAGGTCCCTGGTTTAGGTATCGCTTTTGATTTAGAGGGAAGTCTCTTTCTCTTAGGTTTCGTTAATTTGCCTAAGGCAGAGAGGACCTCTCCCATGGATTTTTCCAGGAAGGTGAGGCGTGCCTGGGTGTCCCGTTCCTGAGCTGTGGCATCAGAAGGGGGAGGGGGGGTCCCCGATGGGGGCTGAGCCTGGCTCATGGTTAACCCTTGACTGGGGTTAGGGCTCCTTATCAGGGGGGCAGCGTGGCTGTCCCTGATCTAAGAGGGCTGAGAGGAGTAGGGACGGAGCCCAGCAGGGCTGTCTCCGCCCTATATAGGCTCAGAGTGTTCTCTCACTGCCCTGATAATGCGTGCAAGGGACAGAGAGCAGGCGGGCTGCCTCCGCCCTGTAGCACGGGAGAAATAATTCTCTTAGCCGGGGGAAGCTCAGAGGCCCAGCGGCGCTGTCCCCGAGTCCCTGCTGTTTTTAAATGCTTGTTTTTGTTGGTTGAAGAAAACAAGCTCCGTTGGAGTCAAGTTACAGCCCGGCTTAAGCTCGCGGGCGCGGCCGGGCCGCCCCGGAGCTAGTAAATAAAAAGGGGAGGTTAGAGTGGGAAGCGGAGAAGAGTAGCTCTGCCGCATAAATACCCCGAGGGGTTAGTTAGGGAATATTCCCTTCCCCCACAACTACTGACTGTTTGTTGTTTTTTCTTCAGGGAGCTGCGCTGGAAGCGTCCTACCGGCCGGGAGGCAGATGAACAGACTGGAGAACCGGGTAGCTCCTAGCGCATGCGCAGAAGAAAAACATGATCATCTGCCTCCTATCGGCCAGCAGCAGAGCTACCCAGCGGAGGAGGAGAAGGAGGTAAGAGGAGAACAAGTCTTTCTCCCTCCCATGTAGCTGAACTGTTTCTGTAGGATTATCGACCAATGGACTCAGACACACGGGGAACAAAGGTGCTGAAGAAAAAGCCATTTTTACAGTAATCCTTCTTACCCCGGTCGCATTTCCTGGGTTTCGTGCATTTAATCTCCCTCCTACAAAAAAGTGATTTCAGATAAAAAGCCCTACAAAGACTATTCAATCACTGAAATAAATGCAGCTGCAAATAGTTCTATGCAGTGTTTCATATACAAGCATACTCAGAATTAATAGTGAGAACCACCCCCAGCTACTCTGAAAGACATAATGGAACAAAGCAATATGATAATATGTCATTATTTCTCTTGACCATAACAAGCGATTACTAACTAAGCCTAGTATGCAGGCTTGTAATGGCGCAAGACTAGATAACTTCTGATCCCACTTCTCTTGTGCACTGGCGGGCAACTTGGGACTACTCCTCAAGGATGTGGATAGGTCACTGCAGCCTTCTTCACTACTAGATCAGCATCACCTTTTTATTTTGGTAATGAACCTGCCTGCTGGCTCTGGAGAAACACTTACCTCCCATTGGGTGGAGGCTGCTCAGTGTGTTCAGGTTTCCAGATGAGGCTGCTGCTGTCTGCTGAAGGAGCTGCAAATAAAGCTAGACATTACACCAAAAAACAAAACAAGAGTGAGAGTGAGGGATGGCTCCGCTTCTGGGAGAAACTGCACCACACCACAGCCAGAGCGCCGTCACAAAAAGAATATTCATTGTTCATGCACCACGCCACAGCCAAAGCAATAAAATTCCCCAAATGCACCATGTCAAGAGTGCAATCACAGGAGAAATGCCCACTACTTATGCAACATAGCAAAGCATCATCATGAGGACAATAACCCCTAAATACATACAGCTAGAGCACTGGCACAAGAAGAATCCTCACTGCCCATGCACCACAGCCAGAATGCATTACAAGGGAAATCCACCTTTATGCTACACATTACAGCTAGAGCACTAGTACAAAGGCTCACCACACATAACCACCACATCCAACTGGAACAAAAAGAAATCTTCTCTACATCATAGCACACATACCATGAGGAGAATCTCCACCACATACAGCTGTGCATGTCGGGGGGAGGGGGAAGAAGCTCCACTCTTACACATTACAACTAGTGCTGTGACACAAGGAGTCCCAATTCAGCACACCGAAAACAACAGCATGAAGGGAAGCTCTGTCATTTCCAACACAGAATAGAGCTGGCACTGGCTCTTTCAAGATTTTGCCTGGGCTCTTTCCTGCTGAACTAACATGTCTTTTTCATCTGCCTCCCCATGACAGCTAATGAGTTAACCAGCTGAGTGGACAGAGATAAAATCCCAATTGCTTGCAGAACTAGGAGATGAGACTAGGAAGAAAGCTAGGCGACAGCTACTATCACAGCCCTGTTTGCAGAGGGGTGCATCCCTACAGGCAGCAAGAGGAAGATGCAAGGGAGGAAGGAGTTCTATATGTGGGCCTGAGCAAAACCTCTGGGGCAATGGTCAAAGATTAGTTAGGATAGGTTCACACAAACTGTGAAATAATGTCAGGGTTTTTTATGCTGTGATTAAGTTTCCTGGTGCAATTTACTGCAGAATTTCCAGAAGTGAGGACAGTGAAAAGTTTCTAGGGTTGAAGAAGGGCTTTCAGTATTACCCCACTTTCAGGAGAAATCTTTTGGAGCCCACAAGTTATCGAAGTCTTTATTTTTATGTTAAAGATTTATTAGACCAACACCACACTGCCAAACCCTCTAAAAGGTTTGTAGAGGGTCTCTTCTAGCATGTGGCTATTTTCACCAGAAAGCACAACAGTAAAGAAAAATAAAAAGTCAGCAGATCACACTGCAAAGAAAGCCTCCAAAACACTCAATGCTAAGTATTGGGGTCCGAGTGTGTTCAGGCCAGCGAGATTTCCCCATACGGAGGCAGCGCTGATTTGTTGCATCTGCTGCTGTAGCTGCTGTGCAATTCGTTTCTGTTCTTTGTCCTTCTGAGTGTCTGCAAATTTCACAACAATGGGAGAAGAGCAACCCTGCAAATACCAATTCACATAATTACTCCCGTACCAACTTCTAAGCAACGACAGAAATACAACTCTGGCCCCCTCTACAAAAGAGAGTTTTCTCACACACACCCTTCTCACCTCAAATACTAATTCCTTTAATACTTTTATCTGTATTTCATTTTCCAATAAAATATTTAACAGAGTCTGAAACCCAATGTCAGCAAAAATGTCTTTTAGACTCCAAGGGTAGGTTAGCTGCAGATCACCTTCAGAGCTGTGGTGGGACCCAAAGCAGCATAAAGGCACCTGCACTCTCATTCTCCCAGGTTGCTAAAGCTTCCTGTTGCACCCCCTCCCCCCCACATTTCTTACCTCCATGGTCTGTGCTTGATGCATTGCTTTGATTGCTGTTTGTGCCATGGCTCTTGTTGTAAAGGTCACAAATGCACAACCTTTGAGAGAGAACAAAGAATCAATCCTGCCCATCAGGTTAATCTAAACAACTAAATGTGAAAAGAGAAAAATACCACTGAGGTGCCCTGCCATGCACAGAAACGGCTAAAACGTCACCGTAACATGTTGGGGAAGAAGTGTCCAGGGAACATCTGTTTGCTCTGAACTTACCTCTGCTCAGGCCATCAGGGCCACGTAGTATCCTGCATTCTTCAATCTGTCCGAAGGGGGAGAACATCACCCGGATATCATTTTCATTGCACTTCTTTGAGATCATCCCAATAAATAGTTTCCTATCTTCCACTGCTACGGGAGAAAGGACAAGAAACCTGGTGATTACTAATAAGGCAGTCCTGGTATCCAGCAGGGCAACAGGGAACCCCAGAGCCTTCATTGTTTTTTTAAGCACTGTTCAACTTTATCAGCTATCCTAACCGCAGGCTAAATGAACAGTGCTCTTGTAATAGTACTCTCTTAAGGTTTGATATTGCGACTCATCACCATAGTCTCTGAATACATTCAAATGTAAAAACTGAAGAGAAGTCCTTACTGAACCTTAGCTAGACTGAGGGTTACAATGCACCAAGCATCAGCTCAGAGAAAGAAGTTGAAGAGATAACTCATTAAGCCAGATATCTATCTAGATATCTAGTTGAATGGTTCTCAAACTTTTCAGATTAACTGCCAATCCTCAAACTTTCTTGTGGAAACCATGCACCCGCTTCAGATGTCACACTCCAGTACAAGTTCATTGTGGTCTTGCCATAGCTGTAAAATGTGGATGGCTTCAGTACTCTCGTGCACCACAGCCCCTCTCCCCAGGATGACCAAAATACGCATGTGTGGGTCATGGGGAAGCCACAGCCAGGCTTCATGTGGATAGGATGGTGCACCCAGGCTCCTCTCTTCCCCACCCAGAGAGATGGATGTGGATCAGAGGGACTGAAGCCTGCTTTACTGTAGCCATGGCCTGTTCCATACACCAGCTGAACACCATTTACCATGATCATGTGGACCACAATTTTGAAAACAACGATCTAGTCAATCCCTCCCCAGGGATTGCAACATTGTCCAGGAATTTGCCCAGGCCAGTGCTGAGTGTTCAAAGCGATGAAGTTATTGTCTTTTATTATTTATATAGCACCAGCAGTGTACCTGACACTGTACAAGCAATAGCTACAGAAAGGTCCCTACCCTTAAGGGGTTTCGACTAACTGAAGATTTTTCCTGATATTCAGGCTATATTTCCCTAGTTTTATTTCAATATTTCTAGCCTCGTTTACATGAATGAGGCAGTTCATACTTCTCAGAGCTATTGATTCAAGATGCCAGCTAACTCAGACAGAAATCACTGAAAACATCTTACATTTTCAAGATTTCCAGTATCCGAGATGAGATTTCTGTGAAATGAGCAGAATCAAGAGCATATAATTTCAAGCACAGAAGTCTCAATTTTCTTTAATCTATTAGAACTTCTGAGGACATAAACTTTTGATCTACTGATAACTCAAACTCTCCTGTCAGCATTAAGGATACCTTGGAAGCCAGAGTTCAGCACACTTACCATTGTTCTTTTCACTGTCAGCTGGCTTCATCTGGATAGGATGGTGCATCTGCAACCCAGAGGAAAGACAATCTTAGACCTTAGGCTTTCACCATCTACAAAAGGTTCAACATACCATTCCAAAGAATTTTCTAACAGAGAAGGGAGCCAAAAATGCCAACAGAAATTGCTATGGTGGGCTGGAAGTGCCGTATCTACAGCCTTCATACTGATAAGCACAATCTCTACTGTTCAAGTGTTATTATTATTATTATTATTAGACATTTATATAGCGCCAGTTGTGTGACCTGGTGCTGTACAGAAAACAGAACTAGACGCGGTCCCTGCCTGTGGCTTACAATCTAAAAGACAAAGGGGGGGAGACAGGGAGAGGGGACAGTGGGAGAGACATGGGAGAAGACAAACAAATGTTCAAGCGGATGTGAAGTCTCAGGTGTGTATGCTTGGCTTGGTTACAAAGAGGTTAGTAGCAGCAGTCAGCAGAGGCGGGCAGACAGTAAGAGTAAGGGGAAAGACTAGCAGGCATTGGGAAAGGCAGCAAGGAAAAGGTGGGTCTTGAGGAGGGATCTGAAGGAGCGGAGGGAGGAGGCAAGGCGGATGTGGGCAGGGAGGGAGTTCCAGGCATGGGGGGCAGCGAGGGAGAAGGGTCGAAGGCGGTTAGGCGAGCAGAAGAAACGAGGGAGAGCGAGGGAGGGGACAACGGAAGAGCAGAGAGCGTGTGCAGGAGTGCGTAGGGAAATTAGGTCCGAGAGGTAAGGGGGAGCTTGGTTGTGGAGCGATTTGAACGTTAAAACCAGGCGTTTAAACAGGATATGTTCAGAAAGGGGGAGCCAGTGAAGGGAGAAGAGGAGAGGCTGCACATGGTCGAAGCGACGGGCAGAGTGAATGACCTTGGCGGCGGAGTTTGGGATTGTGATAAGGGGGGACAGGTGAGAGCGAGGGAGGCCAGCAAGGAGGAGGTTGCAGTAGTCGAGGCAAGAGATAACCATGGCATGAACAAGGATTTTGGCCGAGGAGATAGATAGAAAGGGGTGGATGTGGGCAATGTTGTGGAGAGCAAATCGGCATGATTTGGCCACAGAGTCAACGTAAGGTTTAAAAGAGAAGTGCGTGTCGAAGATGAAGCCTAGGCTGCGGGCTTGGAGAACAGGACGGATGGTGACCCCATCAATGCAGATGGTCAGGTTAGAGGGAGAGGAAGGGGCAGGGGAGGGAGGAAAAATGAGGAGTTCGGTCTTGGCCATGTTTAGCTTGAGTTGACTTCGGGACATTCAGGCGGAGATATCAGAGAGGCAGTCGACGAGGCGTGAGCGGATAGACAAGGAGAGAGAGGGGGTAGAGAGATAGAGTTGGGTGTCATCAGTGTAGAGGTGGTATTGGAATCCGTGGGAGGCAATAATTTTGCCAAGGGACAGGGTGTAGATAGAGAAGAGGAGAGGGCCAAGGACAGAACCTTGGGGGTCCCCAACCGAAAGGGGAAGGGAGGGGAAGGTCGACTCAGGGAGGGAGACATTAAAGGAGCGGTCAGAGAGGTAGGAGGAGAACCAGTCAAGGACAGAGCCGCGGAAGCCCAAAGAGTAAAGCGAGTCCCCACATATGCTTCCTTGCCAATCCTTTCTCCTCAAAACCATTCCTGAATTCATTAGAGATCTGTTGCAGTCACATGCAGTTCAGGTCTACTCCCTATGAAATCATGTTTTAATTAAGATAGTTATAGAGAAGAAGCAAGACTAGATTTATACCTCAGTGGACCCAAAGGGCTCATTGACTCTCCTCTTATAATTGGAGCCCTAGATATGGGTGAATGTGATTGGACTGACACAACAGAGACTATACACAGCATGTCTGCTGTCTTACCCCTGGGAGGATCTTCATGTTATGCAGAGCGTTTTGTGCTTCTAGTGCAGCTTTACGGGTATAAAATGTAACAAAACAGCACCCTGTAATACAAACATAGCACATCAGCAAAGTGAGACTATTCAATTCTTGTGCTTCATACAAGGACACATGGAACTACCCCTTCCAACACAAACGATAGCTGAGTGGGTAGAGCAAAGGGCAAAATATAATAGAACAAATGTTAATTCAGCAAACGAGCCAACACACTTTTAGGGCCTATTCACTACCTAAGCATACAAATGCTTAGTTGTTTGTATGATAACCCAATGTAATTAGCATATACACATAGATAAAAGCAGGGTGTGGGAGGAAAAGCGGGAATATTACGTTTTAATCCAGGGTAAATATCTTCTAGGAACAGAGCTAGTCCAGAATGCAGGAATGTGTGTTTGACCACCTCAGTGTTAAATTACCCATGGGGCACTTGCCATACAGTTCATAAGCATCATATGAATACTGCTTTAATCGTCCAAAGTACACTCTACTCATCCCAACTTGGCCCACCTAACAATTCTTCTCTAAGGCATCTTTCATTTCTCAGTAAGAATGTTATTTTTCTGCCACTGGCAGTAACCATTCATTTCTGTCATCAGATTTCCTATGATGCTCCATACCTAGCTCACCCAGTGCTTGCTCTGAAACTGATAAACAGGCAGCTCTGTAAGTGATAAATATCACCCTGTTCCTTTTCAACTAGATAGAACCATCCTCAGTAAACAGAAATGAATTCTGGGTGCAGCCACATGAGCTGCAGGGGCCCAATCCCCGCGCGGCCCCATGGTAGGCAATCGCTGCTAACACATTGCGGGACACGTGCGAGGAGCCGGCCAGACAGTTGTGAGGAAGCTAGGTGAGCTGGCCCGTTGAGCTGCTGTCGCAGCTGGGATAAACTGATGCGCCACCCACACAAACAGATGCCCACCCCTCCCTCCCTCCCCTGGCTGGAATGAGAGCCCACCCCTGGCTATGACATAGCTATGTGCGACAGGTGCTAGCTCCCCTCGCTCACAGACCCACAGCATTCATCGCACCATGCATGGCGGGGCCAGCGTGCCCATCACATGAGTTTCCCCTTCCTGGGCAGCTGCTCCACGATGTGTCCTCAGAATTGTTCCAAGGGCAGAGGAACATCTGGCGGGCCCTGGGCACACGAGCCACTGCATCACATGGCTTGTCTGTACAGGAAGTTGTGGTAGCCTCCCCAGCCTGTCTCGTGTGGCTGCACCCTCTGTCTCTATGAAATGTACTTCACATGCATATCAATTACATTAGACTATTATACAAAAGGTTACAATACCTACATTTGTTAGCACAGGATGTACAATTCTTTGCCAACACGATAGTTACAAATAAGACCGTTATGAAATAGTATTCATTGTCAGAAAAAGCTTCTTAATCAGGTAGCTAGTTCAGATGATGTGCTACCTGATTAAGAATCAAAATTTAGATATAGGAAAACACTATTAGCTCTTTTGTCCAACCCCATCTATAGTAATGGTAGAATTGCTCCCTAGTTGTTCAATCTATGGGGGAGAGCACATTGAGAGTGCGCGTGCAACAAGAGGATGAAAGGGGAAAGAGAGGGAGCAAGATGTATGTAGGTGTGTGTTTGAGACTTCTCCCCTCACCAGTTACCACAGGCAAGAAAAGGGGAGCACAATTTTAAAAGTTTGAGAATCACTGGTGTAACACACATCTGTGATCTACATCTGTGCTTTTCATCCAAAGGTACTACATAGGCTAACATTATAGGGATGGATGGTTACCTCTAAGGTGAAATATGGCAGCTGTTTGATGGCACTTGGGGATCTACACAAAAGATAGGAATTTCAGTGTACTCTAAAACTGACTGCAAGCAAACAAAATTACCTAAGAAAGCATTTAACCAGGACAACAAGCTCTGCGCACGCTCATAATGATTTCCACAGTATGTTCAGGTGGCACACATGACCAAAACATCTCTTCTGAATTTCACCCAAAAGTGGGAAAATCCAATGTGATAATGTCTTTAACTTCATGCAGATGCACTGGTTTGATATCAGTTCAGAGGGCAGACCAAGATCTAAACCAGGGGGCTCCTCAATGGTGGGGGTCAGGCCCCCAACTGAGATTGCACCATATGTGATTCATGTCAGAATCCCAACTGATATAAAATATTTGCGCATCTCTTTGCTCCTGTCTGGGGTCATGGAAGTATAGTTAAGCCTCAAAATGGAGTCGCAGGCAAAACATTGAGAATCACTGACCTAAACAATCACCTAAATCCTTTGAACATCCTAGCTTTTCTTGTTGATGGTCCAGTCAAGTATAGCCACCTCTAACCCAGTTTATCTAAGGTGATCATCATAGCCCAAGGCAATATGCAAAATATGGTTGCAGATATACAAATGGAGCACAAAGGTAACAGATCTGTGCATGTGTCAATGCACAGGTGATATAATAGCATATAAATAAGCATATATATGAAGTGAAATGAGGAATACATGAGAAAAATTGGGTTGCAATTTTCACTTGAGAAGGTTAGAATACGTTTCTTACCTTTGCTCTGAGGAGGGTTTTGGCTTCTGTCCCGTAGGACATTGATTTCGTAGACAGCACCATACTGTTCAAATAGTTCTCGCAAGTCCTTCTCACACCAGCTGCGTGGGACCTGACCCACAAACATCTTGATGGCATCTAGGTCAGGTTGGTCAGGGTGATCCAGTGTGCCATTCATTTTCTTTGAGCTACATTGGGCAAGAAAAACTTCAGACAAATTGGAATCTCAACCATGTATAGATTAATTCACTCCCCTTATGCGCGAAATAATACTACAACTCCCAACAGAAGCCTGGCTATGGTGTTCTGAAGAGAAGTCTCCCAACAACTGTGTTTTAAAGAGATCTCCACACTCTAATTTGGAATAAATAAATAATAATAATAAATAATAATAAGCATTTAGACATAGTATTCCATTCATTTCAAAGCTGTTTGTTTGGAGTTGACTCTCCTGCTGCCAGGTCAGTCTACTCTGCACCCCACTGTTCTGGTGAAGGTAGCACATTGGATTTGGGACATAAGTGTGTTGTGGAAATGACTGGAACATCATTAACCTAGTGCACAATCAGACAAAAAAACAACAAAAACACACAACCATCACCACCACACTGGCTAATTTTCATGCAAACTACTAAAGAGGATAGCAAACCCATTATGAAAACGAAGAAAATACAGGGCAGATGAAAAGATTTCTCTTTAAATCCGACACATCTGAAACTACTCGCTAGTATTAAGATTGCTCTTAAACTAAAGAACAGCAACTAGATGTTCCATAAAAGTCACATTATAGTAAGGTTTTTATAGGTTGTGTGAGCTTAATGAAGAGTACTCTGGGCAAAATCAAGGTCAGACTATTGCTGCAAACGGTCTTGGCCTTTTTTAGTTTTAGAGGGCAACCGAATTAACTACAATACTAAAAGTACCTTTAAAAAACTGAGGTGGTTCAGGTGGGGAGTCATTTCTCAGAGTACAGAAAAATCAAGATCGTGAATAGTGCAGACAGACTGAGACCTTGCTCTCTTCCACTTTGACGTATTCAAATTCCATTTAGCAGTACCCGCACTATCACCCCACTGCAGATGATGTTCAAACTTTCTTCACTAATTTCTTATTGTTTAGCTAGTAGAATCAAAAAGAGATACTGGAATTGTATCTCTGAGGGATTACCTGGAGTGACATCCTGCTACAGCAATAGAGAGATTACAACCATGAAACTGCTGACAATTGCTAGGTATAATCTAGAAAGGGGAGGGAGTCTATGACTATAGAATCCTATCCTCCGCCTCCAACAGCTTTGCAATCCTGCGTTCTGTGGAAGAAGTCATGAATGGCTTCACACTGGTGTAGACACCGTTTTAGTTGTTTATAGTTTACTTTTTACCATACATTTTATTGCTTCTTGCCTCTGATTTATTTGGGTAATGTGCTCATTTGTGATCGCCTCTTCTCCAATACTCGATTCTGAGGCATTCATTCCCTTCTTGCAGATAGTCCCAGCTCAGTTTCCATCCCTATGGGCCATTCTAATGGAGCATCTTAACTCATGGCAGTTAAACTGTGTAGCCAAACACATGACCTTATATCACACAAATTTCAAACAAGAGTTTGAGGCCATTCAGAATTAGAAATGCAATCAGTTCTTTAACAGCACACTCCAGCTAGTACAACTTACTTCAAAACAGCATTACAAAACAGCAGTACTGTAAAATAGCTCTGCTCAAAATAGATTAGCTGGTGCATGCAAGGAATTGCCTGCCCAAGTGAACTGTAAACATCCTCTGTGGTTTCTTTCAGAATCCAGCTCTGAAACTCTTCTCCTCACTGCAATCCTGCCCCTTATGGAGGATACAGTACGCAGCAATCTATCAGCACAAGCGCAAGGACGATAGGAAGACACAAAATACTTACACAGGACTGGCATTCAAGGAGCAATGATCCACCATCATCTCCGGGAGAAAATCCAACTTAAACGCAGCCATCACCTCTCTGCCGCAAACCACTAATGCAAGAACAACGCTCAGTCTAACCACCACACTAACTCCACTTCCTGAAGTCCTGCCGGTCTTAACACACTTATCCACACAACACACACACAAACCACAGAAAAAGGAGCTGAGAGAGACCAGCAATAGGACACCATAGAAACAAGCTGGACTGGGAAAGGGACATGGAGTCCTGGATTAAAAAAGGGATGTGAACATGTGAAGGGAGGCTCAGATAAGTACACAATGAAAATGCTGATGCACTGGGCTTGTTTTGTGTGATTTTCCCTGGCAAAGCAGTACTGAGTGCACTGTCAGATAAACAGAGTGTCAGATCCATGAAGATAACAGTGGGCAACAGAGCAGAAGGAACACAAATTCTGGCCTCACAATTCCCAAGAATCTCCCTGTCTCAAAAATGCCAGTCCACGGCCTTAAGGTCCCTACACACAGAAAGCAACCCGAGTCTTGGTGTTGATACTTCATGAGGTCAACATAATATGACTAATGCCTTATACCATAACAATTCCTGCCCCATAGGATTTGCTATACATGGGTCAGGAACATCACTATTCTCTTCCAATCCTGATGAAAATCTGTTATGTAGTTGTCCAACTCTTGCATTATAGTCACAAGCAATGACTATTTCTGCCATACAGTAACTTTTCCTTAATAGTTCTACCAAATGATTTAGAATTGTAAAAAAAGTTCTTTCCCTACACCTTCTTCCCTGGAGGAAAACAGAGATTAATAAGTATCCATGGAGCTCTCCATCTGTTCTCCACTACGACCACTTGTATAAACTCTGACCCTGTTTCAATCTGTGTTATAGTGCTGGAGACATTTACTGAAATTAATGTAGTTAGACCTCCGCAACATCTATCTTTATCCTTAACCCTCCATGCTTTTTTTGTAAAGGTTCTAACCCCATTTAGGAAAAAATCCTCCCGCATCCATGTCTCTTGAAATAGAACTATATGTGCTAAGGCTACAAATTCTTCCCACTCCTTATCCAATTTCCTATGTTTCAGACGTGCAATATTCCAACTCAATATCTTTAAGTTTGTTTTAACAGATCCAGTCTTTAATTTTAGTCCGTCCCTCCTATCCTCCCTATTAATACACAGTTGTCTATCACCTCTCCTAAGCCTATGTATCTGCCAAGTCATGTTTGTCCTATGGGAGAATGGCCTACTCCCTCTTATATTATCCTTTGCACTGCTCCTTCTACCCTTATTGAAATAATCCCTTCTATCGTAAACCTTGAGAGGAAAGACATCTTCTCCCACCTCCAACCCTATCAAGGAGGATTCAACTCTCTAAAACACCTTGTGTCTTATTCCTAGGTCCTTAAATCCTACTCTCAACGGAAGTGCTTGGAAGGAGCCCTGATAGAGATGCAGTCTCTTAACGTAAATCATATGATTATATATTTGACTGTAAGACAATGAGAGTTTTTCAGCCAAAAACTTGCAGCTTTTCATCTTTAGTTGTTCTCGTGTTTCATATGTCCCTGAAGCCAGATCATATAGAACCAAATTGTTTCCTCGAAAGATTTCCTCCTTACTCTTGGGAAGCTTCATGCCCTCCTTCATCCAGAACATTACCAAAAGCTCCACTCCCCACTGAGGGTCTTCAACTACAGCCCACTGGAGTGCATTTATGGCCTCCCTCTGGGTATAGTCCCGAAGTCCTGTAATTGTCAACTGTAATTAAATCTGAGTCTAGAGAACGCTTCCCATCTAATTCCTCGTCTCTTAAATCCTCACACTTATGTCTGGGCCCCCGGTTTTGCAGCATAATTTCTTTCAATTATACACAAACTTTTAACTGCAGCCATCTCTATTGCAACCAGATCCTTAACTTCTATCGCTGTTGCTAACTTGCTACATCTATCTATCTATCTATATTGTGAAGCCAAAAGGTTAACAAGATATCATCACAAAATCCAAAACAGAGAATAAAGACAACAACATCCAAAATAGGAAATGCATCAGCTTACAGTGGAGCCCAAACGTGCTTTCCTAATCCACAAATAGATTGGCAAAATTTTGCAACTAATCTAGACATTTCAAAGTCAGTATAATTGAGAAGGGTCTTAGACAAAGCACCCAAATCCTGAGGACCTACAAAAAAAACGGCCCAAGAGCTCCTGTCTGGGGCCACAGAGCTGCACATCTAAAAAAGATGACTGCAGGAATCCGGTTCCTGCAGCTTACAGAGCTGGCAAACCCTCTCATGTCTCGGGACCCCATTATATCGCCCTTCTAACAGGGCTGAAGGGAAGACGTTACACCTAAAACAGGTGAAGGCCCTTCTCCGTCCTGAGTCCAGCCAAGAGAAGATAGCTCGTGCTCAGACAGGAGGCGTCAGCCACTGAGGCATTCAGGAGTGATTTTCTGGGCAGCCAACAAGGCCCTCTCATTTTGAAGCTCCTGATCCAACAGATGCCGCCGTATGAGGGTCAAGGAGCCAGGAAGGCCAACATGCCCCAGAGAATCACAAGAGAAGCCCAAATGATTAAATTCCACCTCTATCCGGCCCACCCAGGGGCTATGGAGCCCCTCAGCCAATGACAAGGCCAAGATAGAATTATCCTGAGGCGGGAACAGATGCACCTTCACCCAGTAATTCAAAAGTAACAAGCAGCTCTAGACCTGATAGACGGGCTAAAAGATTCGAGCCTCAGAATCACCTGCAGGGTTCCCCTAGGGAGCCCCATAACCGAGCGCAGCATTTGGTTCTGAATGGATTCCAGATCAAAAAGAAAAGCAAGACCCCAAGCGGGGAAGGCGTAAAGGCACTGAGTAATAAATTTGGTTCTGAAGAGCCTCAATGTCAGCATTACCAGTCTCCCCCCACATTTAAAGAAATAGCCAAGGATAGCGGTCAAGAATCTCCTAGCTTGTAATCTCACCACCTTCATATGGGCTTCCCAGCTCGAGGAAGAAGCAAAGATGACTCCCAAGTACTTAAATACTTTGACTTGCTCAATTATATTATTTCCCTCCTCCATTGGTGAATCTTTTGGGCACCCCAGTGCCCCATTATCATAACTTTTGTTTTACTAAAATTAATTCGAAGATCTTCCCTATCGCAGTAGTCCCCAAAACATTGCAATGCTCTCCTAAGTCCAACTAGAGTCTGAGAAAGTAAAACCATATCATCGGCGTACAGCAGAGCCAGGACCCTCCTGGTGCCGATTCGGGGAGCGTGAGTATCTGTTGCCTTCAGAAAGGGGATCATGTCATTGAGGAAGAGATTGAACAATACCGGGGCCAGGAGACAACCCTGCCTGACACCACGATGTACTGGGACTGCCTTAGTTAGCGGACGGACGAGGGCAGAGCGTATTCGGATTTGATTATTACAATGGACCTTAATAAATAAATTAAGCGTGGGTCCATTGAAGTAGCCCTCAATTTGAGTAATAGCCTTTCCCTGTTAACAGAGTCAAAAGTCATGCTGAGATCAATAAAGCCTAGGAAAAATTTGCCCTGACGAGCTACGTATTTCCCAGCCAAAAGAGAAAGGACAAGTACTGATCCAGAGTGGATTTCCCACTCTGGAAACCCACTTGCTCAGGTTCCAAAAAATCTGTCTCCCCCACCCAGGCCAGGACTTTCCCCAACAAAAACCTGGTGTAAAGCTTCCCTAACACACTAAAGAGGCAGATGGGGCGGTAATTCCCAGGGAGAGAGGGGTCGTCCTTCTTAAAAATTGGGACAATACCACTCAGCCAGGCCTTCGAGATCACCCCCGACTCGTTAATTGAGGAGAAGAGAGGGGCCAAAAAATTGGCCCACCATTCAGGCTCACACTTCAACAACACGGGGGATAAAATCTTCACCGGGAGCCTTCCCTGCACAAAGCTTGGAAATAAATGTAATTACCTCTTCTTTAGGGAGTGGGGGCCAAGCTAACAAACTGTCCCTCGAGGGTAAATAAACCAGGCCCTCCGAGGGACAGGAAAAGATGTTAGCACAGAAATCCACCCAGACCTTGGGGGGATGGTATGCCCGTGCCCGTCGGTCCTAGATGGACGAATAAGGTCCCAGAAAGCCCTTTGGTCACTCTGAAGAGCAGCCTTCTGCAACTGGGCCCATCCCAACTTCTGGCCAGCCAGTCTTTTGGATGATACCAGAAGACGATAGTCTCTTCTTAGAGATTGCAGGACCTTCCTAACGGGCAAGGAAGCATCCCTCCTCAATCTGTTTGCAAGCCGGCGGAGTTTAGATCTCATAAGGTGACAGTCCTTATCAAACCAGGGGGAATATTTCACCTTCCTAGGGGCCACAGCTCTCTGTCTCACTAGCAGAGGGAATAAAAGGGTCATCAATCCCTCAAAGGCCGCCAGATGGTCATCCCCCCCCCGCCATGATCCTACCAATAAACACTCTGACCTCCTTCCCCCAAATAAAATCCCCAAAAGCTAGTCTTAGGTCCTCAGACCACTTAACACGGGAAAGGCCTGCCCCCTCACTTCCTGACTCAGTCTCTAGCCTTGGCCTTCCAAAGGGATCTACTAACAACAATTTGATTGGGAGATGATTGGTTTCGTACTTCGGGACTACAAAAAAAATCCAAAATGTTGGGAAAAAAGAGGTCTGATACCAAGAAATAATCTATAGTGCTGGAACCCTGGGCTAAATTATAAGTAAAGTCCCCTTCGGGGTCCCCCCTCGAACGACCATTCAGAACCAATAACCCAAATTCTGCCATAA
The DNA here is from genome assembly GCA_003113815.1 of Sphenodon punctatus. Lineage (NCBI taxonomy): Eukaryota > Metazoa > Chordata > Lepidosauria > Sphenodontia > Sphenodontidae > Sphenodon > Sphenodon punctatus. The sequence goes on from QEPC01009299.1 coordinate 5,114,540, forward strand.
ATTTTTCCAGGCAGCCAGCCCCAGGGCTGACTACAGTGTCCCTAGAAAGACGGGCACACAAAGGATATTCGGAGACGTCAAGTCTAGGGAAAACCTGTACAGAAGCTGGAACGCCCAGCCGGATATTAAAATCGCTCCCCAGGAGTATTGTGGCCCCAGGATAGGAGCTACAGGCCCTGAACAACATCCCACTGACTCTATCCCAAAAATCAGACAAAAAAAAAAAAAAAAAAAAAAGGGGGAAGATGTGGATTAACATTTCCCATCTACTCCTCCATCCCAGAGGGGAGCAAACAATAAAACAAGGCAAAGTAAGCTCCTATTGAGCCACACAATATAACCTGGGCTCGTAAAGCCGTAGAAACAAGGAGGGCAAGGCTACCACTGGGCCTGCTGGGACGGGCAGGGGGAAGAGCATTTGAGCAAAACACTGAGAACCCCTTACAAACAAACTCAGCTAAGGACCATGTTTCCTGTAGTAATATAAAACTGTAGTCAGCCAAAAAATGAAAAAGTCAACATCCTGGCAGCGAGACTTCCACCCAGAAATATTCCAGCTAAGGAACCTAAAAATCGTAGAACCCTGTGCGTCTTGTCATTTGCCCGATGGTGGATAGGGCACGGCCGGGTGAAGGGCACCATTCCTATCCTTGGCACCACCCACGGGCGGCTAGATCTTTAGAGGATTGCTACAACAGGAGGGCAATGAAGATACTAGTTCTAACACAGTTGTGGAAGGGGATTAGGCAAAAGAGTCATGCCTCCCAATATTCCTTACACTCCCAAATGGCTCGCCGGCCACCAGGTCTATTGGGGAAAGAGATCTACAAAGGGAAACAGCTTCTAAGGGTAGATTAGCCTCTCAGCTACACATTTGGCCAGGGGGGCGGGGGAGAGGGGCACCAAGGGTTTTAGGCCTAGCGCCACCAACTCCTTCTACCAAGGAGGAGAAGTTCGAAGGGACAAAGGGGGACAAGGCATTCTTAACAGCCAACGCTGGCCGCTGCCCTTTATCGAGGGAGGAATGGAAAAACTTCTTCCGTGACTTAAAGTCCCCCAGATTTTTAGATAGGGACCCAAACTTGTCCAGAAGAACCTTTTGTCCCTCAAGAAAAGAAACTTGAGCAGAGTCCAAGCAAGAGGAACACAGCCCAGATATCCTAAAAGGGGCCAATCCCGGGATCAAAGGATTGATTTCCATGAATCCCGGGATCAAAGGATCGATTTCCATGCTCCCTCCTATAGAGCAGCATTTGGAGTTCGGGCACGGTGAAAACGCCACACCGGGGCCTTTTGAAATGGGCTGAGTCCCAGCAGTAAAACAGCCAGGTCCCAGGCCAGAAGCCCTAAGCAGCACAGTAATCGCAAACTGAGGGGCGTTGGCAACACCCTTTCCCCCAAAGCACCCACCTCACGTCCCAAAAGCCGACCCTGAGAGAAGCGCATCACAAGGGGCAAATCAGCTCTGGTTACCCCTTTGGGAACCTGCAAATGACAGGGACCAGAATCAATCAAATCAGTCCCAGTCCCCTGAGGTTGGAGGTCACACTTAGCCATAAGAAAACGCTCTAGGTCTGACTGAAACACTTTGGACACATAAGTTTATCATTTAGCACTGCCAGACTTCCCAGAACCAGGGAGACCCAGATCGGGGAGTCAAACAGGATGTTTACCATACGGCGGTCTTTTAAACTAGAGATAATATTGACAGAAATGATATTTCGCCTAGTAATGGGTTTATGGATTAATAGCCGTAGGTGTTCCGCAACATCAAGCGGGGTACTCCAGAGAGGGAATTGTCCGGACGCCAGGGGGAATATCGTGAAAATCAAATTACAAGGGGAGGCCCTAAAAGGCACCAGTCTCTCCGGGCCCATTAAACTGAGGCCTTCGGGCCTAACGGGGAGCATCTTGGCTTTCACTGGTACGACTGAAGTAGGAGGCAGAGGACCATTGGTAGAGCGTTCAAAGCCAAGGCCCGCCTTCCCCAACCCCTTTGGCGGGGGGTTATCAGAGCCTGCATCAGACATAACGAGATCCCTCATATGATCATACCGCAACCCTGGCCACTGTTAGATCGAACATCTTGGCATAAATACAGGTTCAGTGCCTCCACCTTATCATTAAGTTGGTTCAACTGGGCAAACATAAATTTCAGCGTTTCTGTAGTTAACGATACATGCTTAGAGAGGAAGCTGGACAAGCCAACCTCCTCGCCAGCTACCCGAAGGCTATTGGAGGGTACCTGGGCACCAGGGGCTAAAGGGCTTTCCAAGGGGGTTAGGGGAGTTAACAGGTCACAAAGTTCACCACCCAACAAAGTACATGATGAAGACAAAACCGAAAATGATTCCCGGTTTTGGGAGGGACGTCAGTCAGCAGTCTGGGCTACAGCAAGCAGGTCCGAAGGCGATCTCACCATAAAGCTTTCCATTCTCCGTTGTTTTAACAATTTGTCTGGAGCTGGGGAGGAGATGGCAGCTTCCGCCCTAGTACGTTTAGAATTCTTCATGGCCATGAATAGATATCAGCTGGGAAAAGCCTGGCACGCCTGGCCCGTGCCTAAGGCCACGCGCACAAGGGTGCACCCAGCCCTTAGCCGCACAGCACGCAACCCACGCCTGAGGCGCCTCCTTTTCAATCCGCTTCCCCCTAGATCGCAGGTGAGCCCGATCATGTGTTCCATCCCGCAGGCTCTCTATCAGGGGCCGTTCTTCCTCTCACTGCACCTAGCCCCGCTCCCGGCAAGCACCCCACAGGTACCAAATGTGAAACGGAGCGGTCACCAGCAGCGGCTCCCGACACTCTTAGGCCCGGTCTCCTTCACTCCTCCTGCTACATTTATCATGACCCACACCACATGAGTAGCAACTGTGACCAACCCTTCCCCAGGAGATCCTTCTAGCTTCATCCCAGCAGTTTCCTCTTGGATGGAATGAAAATTATCTAAAAAGGCCAAAAAACCTGGCCTGTAAATTAGAGTCCAAAGTTATCAACTGGGTATAATCTTCTAGTTGTAGATTTGTCTCTCTAGTTTCTGCATCATTCACCCCCAAAATCTGTTAATTGGAATCAATAGTCAATCTCCCACTTTCCATAAAACTATCCTTAACATTTGCCTGACACAGATATTCATGCGTTTGACTTGAGTGGCGTGCTCTTTTACGGGCTTCAGATACTGTCTTAGCCTGGCTTCCCATAACTATAGCATTACACTTTTTAATCACAAAATTCATAATCTTTAACTGTGTAGACATCGCCTTTGCTGCATTAAGCATCCCTGGAGTTGATATAGGGCTATTCATAGTACAGGTGAGAAAAATTCCATCAAACTAACAATATCACAATGTACACCAATTTAACACCAAGCGACAGTCCAGCTCCAAGAATGTTGTACATAAACATGAATCAATCTCTTATAAACAGTGTAACCTCCTCCCAAAAGTTCATGCACTCACAGTCAAACAAAGCCTTTGGGTCCAGAAGAACCTTCCTCCAACTAGCAACAACAAATCGTCTCTTAGTTATCAGAACCACTCTTTTCTCAGCTTGCTAGCGGCTACAGTGAGCCCGAGTGCTTCGCTCTTCTCAGAGCTTGCTGGCGGCTACAACTTGGCCCCCGGATGCCTCGTTCTTCTCTGAGCTTGCTGGTAGCTACAGCTTGGCGCCAAAAAACAGAAAAACAGGGCCCACACCAATAACAAATTCTATCGTATTCTACAGATTGCAAAATTATATGAAGAAATGCATGTATCATATGACCATATTCCGCTCCTCACTATAATAATCACACAAAATTACAATCAAAACTACTCAATATTATACAACCATGCTGTGTAAACACCCATAATAACCTAATGAATTTGTGCACACAGAATGACACACAAAATCAGTGAACTTATACATATAATGACATTCAGGACTAATAAATGTATACACAAATGGGCAAAGGGTTACACACAGAACTAATGAACTTGTGCCCAAGCAAACATGCTGTCCAGACGCGTTTCGGGGACACAACCCCTTCTTCAGTGGACAAAGAACAATTCCCAGAACTGTGTTGAGACCCAAGGAACAATATATGTTGCCCACATCCCAATAGCCCCAGTTCAGACTGTGATAGACTGATGATCAAATAACCCCTGATTGGCAATCAAACACTGCTCAGGAAGGGAAAAGAACAAGGGGGAGGGGTGGACTTAAACTCAAACACTTGCTGTTGCTCTGGCCACCAGATCCTTTGATTGAATCCGAAGTGGTCACTTGAGCCTATTGCTGGGCAGGCCAACCCCCACTGTACTCGGCAAACACTGATACACCCATCCGCTGTCTCCTCTATGCAACGACTAAACTTGCTGTCGTGCTGGGTGTATCCAATGTGTCTGTAAATTCAAAACAATTAGATTTAAATAGCTAATGGGCCCTGATGAGCTTTAAAACTTCTAATGATTATGCCACTCCTGTAATTTGTACTCACAACAGGAGAAACTCCTGTTTCAAGAAGGCGAAGAAACAAATGAGGGGGAGGCGAGAAGAACTCTACTCCGGCGTCTGGTCTGACTCGGGTCGTGTACTCCTGCAATATTAACAAGGAGGCGGCACTGAAGGGAGGAATTAGAGAAGATAGATAGATCCCCGAAGAAGGTCTGGCATAACATTAGCCATCAGGAGACACTAGCTTTGGAAACTTTGAGGAGAGACCCTGTGATTAAACCGACAGACAAAGGGGAAGCCACAGTAATATTAGATAGAGATTTTTACGATCAAGAAGTCCTTTGTCAGCTACAAAATGAGGAATATTACAGACCTGTAAATAGAGATTTTGTTACAATTTGAAAAGCCAAGTTGAGGATTTGGTTTATGAGGGGTTGATGATGGGTGAGATTAATAAAAACGAGTATGAATTTTTGATTGAAAGTGAGGGTAGGATTCCACTGTTTTACATACTTCCAAAGATACACAAGAGTCTGGTTTACCCCCTTGGACAACCCATTGTTTCAGGCAACGGGTCGTACTTGGAGCCTCTTTCCACAGTTTTGCAGACGCATTTCTGAAGCCCTTTGTCCCATTGCTTCCCTCGTATGTTAGGGATTCACAGGATTTTCTTACCATCAATGACATGGATTAGTAGTCCATTATAGTATAATAAATTCTTTATTGTGTAACCATAAGGTTTTTACAATACATAATCCACGATACTTAATCTATATTAAAACAAAGTGTCCAAGACAACACTAAAAACAAAAAATATCACCAATACAAAATTAAAAGGAATTAAAACCATACACGTAAATTTCCATACAACTTTAAATAAAACAATGTATCAGTAAAACTATTTAAACCTCTTTATATGGGGGCCGTTAAATCAAAACTGCTGGACATACTACATACAACCCAAAAGAATCTTCCTTGCACATCGAGAAATTCGAAGCGTATAGAATTTCAAAATATTAAAACAGTCCTAATGGAGTTATAACGCTAATTCAATTATCCAGTTTTTCACGTCGTAAAGACATTGCGCGCATACAAAAGCTCTGGATGTCTTTGAGTCACCGACATTAAACCATTTTTGGACTACCACTGCACGCGGGAGGTGTGAGTCAGCTGTTATATATGGCTGTAAATGTCTTTTACGTAAAACATTATACAAAGAGCAGAAAATAGTACATGGTGCAACTCTTCTATCTGCTTCTGAGCACACATTTGACATAATCTATAAGTTCTTTCAAGGCCTGCAGATCTCCCCTCGCTTATGGCCGATGGAAACATTTGAAATCTGAAAAGGGTGAAAGCTCGACTGAGTTGCGCATTATCCCAGGTATATAAATACGAGTTTTCCAGTTTGTTGGTCTCATCAGGTAATATTCCGGGGCAAGTTTTTGTTCCCAAATTAAGGCAGATGACTCTTGGAGCGCCTGATCTAAGACCCTCCTCTTTATTAGACATTTTGTCGTCGTATTATCTAATTTACTTAGAAAGCGGAAGATTCTTGGTGACCCTCACTTGCAATAAATTTCTGTTGTGCAACTTTATTATAAAGACAGAGGAGTCGAGGATCCAAAAGAAGTACCTTGTGCCAAAGCCTGTCTCTGCTAACCGAGTCGAAAGCCGCTCGGAGATCTACAAAACACAGGTATAATTTCTGACATCTATCCTGCAGGCAAGGACTGTGTCCTGTGTATTTTTCAATCAGAAAAGACAAACGATAAACCTGATCTACTGTTGAGGAAGCCCTCTGAAAGCCCGCCTGCTCCAGCTCCAGAAAGTCCGCCTCATCGAGCCATAGTTGCAACTTTGTCAGTAGATACTTAGCATACAGCTTCCCGATAACTGATAACAGGCTTATGGGCCTATAATTGGACGGTACTGAAGGGTCACCTTTTTATATATAGGGACAAATCAGGCTAATAAGCCAATGAATAGGAATTCGACCCGTTTCATTTACAGCAGTAAAAACCGGGGCTAAAAGGTTCGACCAACGCTCAGCCTGTGACTTTAAAAGCTCGGCTGAGATAAAATCTACACCTGAAGCCTTTCCCGTTTTCAGCTGCACTATTAATTCTTTAATAACGTTTGGACTAACTGCCTCCCAACGAGGGAATTTATCCATAACAGCGACTTCAAAAGAACAAAAGGAATCGATAGGATCCCTGAATAAAGTTGTAAAGTGCGACTCCCATTGGGCCATCGGTATTTGCGCTGAGAGCTGACAATGACTTCCAGGTATTACGTCTTTGACCAGGGACCAACATTTCTTTGGATCTCTGGCTCACGTTGCTTCATCAAGGGCGCAGTCCATTATACGGGATCTGATTTTGGTCACTATGGATGTGGCTGCCTTATATACGAACATTCCTCAGGCGGTCGCACTTGATGTTATTGAGGAAGTCTTAAACTTGAGAGAGTCTCTTCATCCGGGCACTACTTTTTTGTATCAATTAACGGAGCTGGTCTTAACTAAAAACTATTTCGAGTTTAATGGTCAGCTCTACCTACAGATAAAGGGAATAGTTATGGGCTGTACAGTTGCCCCAGAGATGGTTAATTTATTCATGGGCAAGTTTGAATGGGATTACATTTATGATAGTCACCATAATCCGTTTTTACACCATATCGTCCTTTATAAAAGGTACATTGATGATTTGTTTTTTCTATGGGCAGGGTCCCAGGCAGCCTTGGTTCAGTTTCATCAATATTTAAATGGCTGCATGATAAATATCAAATTTGACCTACAATTTGATCCATGTACGATCCATTTTCTTGATGTCAGGTTGGATTTTATCAGGCAGTATGTGTACGTCGACATATAGGAAGGAGACTGTTGTTAATTCTTCCCTACATTATAGTAGTAGCTATCCTGTTCATCTAAAAAATAATTTACCATACAGTCATTTTATCAGGATCAGAAGGAATTGTAACAGTGATGTTACATTCATGCAGCAGGCCAATAAACATATGCAGGATTTAAGAGAGGGGGTATCCAGAGAAGATTTTAAAGAAATGCTTTTACAAGGCATTAGGACAACCAGGGGATTCCTTATTGATTCCAAAGAATAAATGACCGTGCAGCAATAGGGTAGTGAGCCCCCTAACATTTGGACCAGGGTGTAGCCTAATACGCAAGGCAGTCCTGAGGCACTGGCGTTTAGTCCAGTGCATACCTGGCTGTGAAAAAAAATCCCTGTTTTCATATAAAAAAAAACTTCATCTTTGAAGGATACCCTAGTTCAAGCCAAAATCAATCAAGGCCAGCCAGTGAGTGGCCGGTTACCCGTGACCTCTATTTCTAAAGGACATTTTAAATGCGGAGGGTGCACAGCTTGTAAATATAGCATAGGCATGAAAGAATTTGTTCACTCCAGAACTGGGGACAAGTTTGTTTTGAAGCATTTTTCCTCTTGCTTTACCAAGGCAGTAATTTATCTCACTCGATGCCTGTGTGGTTTGATTTATGTGGGGTACACCTCCCGACCGGTACACGTTAGAATTTTGGAACATTGTGGGAATATTAGGAGACAAGTTATGAAAGAACCTCTGGTGGCGCATTTTGTACAGCTCCAACACACATTAGGACATCTCACGTTTTTATGCATAGAGGTAGTCCCGGGAGGAGAGGACAATCCAGTATTATTACAAAGAAGGGAAGTGTACTGGATCTTCAGATTGGGATCACTTCATCCACTAGGCTTGAATGACAATAACCAATGGACTGTTTTCTTATAAGGATAAACGTAATCACTCTTTATACTGGTTTCTCTGGTCATGGCATCTGTGGGTTTATGATGGTTTGATATTAAATTGGGTTTGATGCCCTTGCGGGCACTTTCATCATGACACAGTCTGCTCCACAGTCTTTTTTTGTAATTTTTATGAGATTTCATGTACATGTATGTCACAACTGGTTGTGTATATTGTTGACATTTATATTATATGCAAGGAAACTTAGGATGTGCATAGATGCAGTAATTTTTTCAGTTTTAGCAGTGTGCATAATAATCTTCGCTGTGTCGGCAGCTGGGGACAGTTGCAGGATCATAGGGCTATGAGAATTCCATGCAACGTCAACTGTCATCCCAGGGATTAGGCAGGGAGATCAGGTGTGTTCAGCGCACACACGTCAGGCAGTGATTAAGGGCTGCTAGTAGGGTATCAGCAGCCGTGTCCCATTATGTCGTTAGGGTACAGTGCGAATCAGATATCCAACAGAAGTTATATTAAGGTGGTGCTCAGCAACACATGCATGTAGCGCTGAGTGTTCATCTGGCGAGCACCCAGACCTGAGTGGTTTTTGTAACACAGCGACCCAGGCAGCACTGTCCAGCTCAGAGTGAGTGTCAATACCTAGAGATTTCTTTGGGCTATGAGGGACTGCACAGAAAGGATTTAGGTTTTAGTATATGCTGGGAGGTTAGCCAGGTCTCTGTATTAAGTTCGATTTTGCCATAGATAGGCTTCAGTGCCTCCTCCTTGTTAATATTGCAGGAGCACACGACCCGAGTCAGACCAGATGCCGGAGTAGAGTTCTTCTCGCCTCCCCCTCATTTGTTTCTTCTCCTTCATGAAACAGGAGTTTCTCCTGTTGTGAGTACAGATGACAGGAGTGGCATAATCATTAGAAGTTTTAAAGCTCATCAGGGCCCATTAGCTATTTAAATCTAATTGTTTTGAATTTACAGACACATTGGATACACCCAGCACGACAGCAAGTTTAGTCATTGCATAGAGGAGATAGCATATAGGTGTATCAGTGTTTGCTGAGTACAGTGGGGGTTGGCCTGCCCAGCAATAGGCTCAAGTGACCACTTCACATTCAATCAAAGGATGTGGTGGCCAGCGTGACAGCAAGTGTTTGAGTTTAAGTCCACCCCTCTCCCGTTCTTTTCCCTTCCTGAGCAGTGTTTGATTGCCAATCAGGGGTTATTTGATCATCAGCCTATCACAGTTTGAGAATTGTTCTTTGTCCACTGAAGAAGGGGTTGTGTCCCCGAAACGTGTCCGGACAGCATGTTTGCTTGGGCACAAGTTCGTTAGTTCTGTGTGTCACCCTTTGCCCATTTGTGTATAAATTTATTAGTCCTGTATGTCATATGTATAAGTTCACTGATTTTGTGTGTCATTCTGTGTGCACAAATTCATTAGGTTATTATGTGTGTTTAACTACACAGCGTGGTTGTATAATAATGAGTAGTTTTGATTGTAATTTTGTGAGACTTATAGTGAGGAGCAGAATATGGTCATATGGTACATGCATTTCTTCATATAATTTTGCAATCTGCATAATACAACAGAATTTGTTATTGGTGTGGGCCGTTTTTCTGTTTTTTGGCACCATACTGTCCGAGCCTTTTGGACAGAGGAAGGGCCCTTTCAGTCATTCCTCTTCTGCTTTGAGCTACAGCTTGGCCCCCAGATGCCTCGCTCTTCTCAGAACTTGCTGGCGACTACAGCTTGGCCCCTGGTTGCCTCGCTCTTCTCTGAGCTTGCTGGCGGCTACAGCTTGACCCCAGAGCACCTCATTCCTCTCAAAGCTTATTACAGTTGCAGCTTGACCCTTGAGTATCCAGCTCTCCCAAGCAGCTTCTATCAGGGGTCACCATGAAACTCGTCACAAAGCTCAGCAACTCCTAAAAATAACTTCCAACACAGCAGTCAGAAAGTTCAAAAATAAAATAAAAAAATTAAAATAGCCTCCCTGGCATGTCCGGCGCCCAAGGCCGCGCACACAAGGAGACGCCCATACGCGCCCAGCCCTTAGACACGACGCACTATGGTGTGTGCCTAAGGCACAGTCATAGGCATGGCTTCCGTATTATGGGGTCCCCTGTCGGAAGTTCAGTGACACGGCCAGACAGGATTCTCCAGCAACATCTATGGCTACTTTCATATATGCCACACACACCCCCGTGCATATTTGGGCTGCGACAAAGACATGTGGGGGGGCCTTTTGCACTTGTCGATCCCCACGCATATTTGGGCTGCACATCCCCCCCCCCCCCCCCCCCCCCCCCCCCCCCCCCCCCCCCCCACAGCCTAAGTCTCACCCTATGTCCTCTTGGAGTCTCTTCTGGCCATCACTGCAAGGCGGGCAGCCGGTTAACGGCCTCGGCCAGGAACCTGCCGCCCGACACGGCTCTCTCCGCAGTCCTCCCTACGCTGGAGCCAACTATCGAAAGGCCTAAGAGAAAGTAATCCCCCGGTGACCTGGCCAGCACCTGGGGTCACAGCTGTCCTTGGATCCCCCACAACCAGAAGTGCTTCTCAAGGGGGAGGGGTGACGCTATCTCTTGCCTCAGGGATAGGAGCCTCAGGAGAAGGGGTCCAAAAAGGGCAGTAACCCTAATCAGTGTCGCGTGAGTGGTGGCCAATGACAATTCCAGCAGCTGTCTAGGTTCCCTGGGTCAGGCACAGCCCTCTATTCCCCAGCAGAACCCTCCACCTTCTGAGCTGGACAACAGCTTTGAGACAGAGTTCCTGCTAAACTCCTGCTTCCTCTCTTCAACCCCCAACTGGGCAGGCAAATCAGTGTCCATGAGGCTATCCACTGAGGCAATGAGTTCCAATGGTAACAATCACAGCCAAATCCAAAAGCAAAGTCCAGGGCCCCTTATGCGTGGAGAAGTTCTCCAGCTGCCATGTCTGGCCCACGAACAGCTCTACAAACAGTCAGCACCCTTTCTGCGCCACCCTTCGGGCTGGCATCCTCTGGGGCTACCCCTTGAATAAATACCTGTAGAGGCGGCGAGCAGGTGTCCGTAATTAGCCCCTCCACTGGGCTGTCTCCAGGCAGCGCACACAGCGCCCCCACAGCACTGAGTCCTGCAAACATCATTGCACAGAGACAGATGCCAAATGGTAAGATATTCACAAGCTATCCAAATTCACTGCTTTGAGGTGATTTGACCATTCCAAACTCTTACTTGTATACAAATTATACCCTGCCCAGAATATTCTCTCTCTCATGATGCTAAAACATGAAGTCTCAGACAGTTAACAATATCATCTGGCATTTCTACATAGTATGTATGTAATGGGAGGACAGAAATGGTGGAGTGTCTAGTGGTTACAGTAAGGCAAAGAGCCAAGACTCCTACGTTCCTTACTTTCCCATGCTAAAGAATAATTTTATTACACCGGAAAAGTTAGCTGAACAGGGTCTGTTTCACTCTAGGCATTACACAGTGTCTATTACAATTTTTAAAATGGATGGAATGTAAAAAGATGTGAAATCACCTTTTAAAATTAAACTTTAAAAAAATTAACAAAATAGGAATGCCTGTCCACTGACAGCTTACGACAAAGTAAGTGCTGCTTACCATTTTAGCACATAAGAAGATAATTCTTAAAATATCTCTCATCAGTGAAAACGGTTATTAAAAACAAGAAAATTCTGAATCCACTCCCTGGCTAGGGGGTAATAGTGGCTCTTGTTCCCTATGACTCCTACTCCAGTACAGCTATGAAGATTCACCAAGGAGAAAAATCAGAACCAATGCCTGGTTGAAGTGTTTCTGAAGCTCTCGTTAGAGAGCTAGATGAAGAAGCAGGAACTGATGGAAGAAAAGGAGTCACCCTGGTCAGGAATCACCTATTCAGGTTGGCTCTGTAAGACAATCTATCTGCTTCTTCCTCTAAAGGAAGAGGGTAAGAAAATGACCCACTATCAGCATTCACTACTTCTGGGCAGCATGGTGGTGGTGGGTAGGGGATGAAGAGAGTTTAAAGCAGGTTTTACACAAGATCTATTTTACACAATGGAAGAAACCCTATTTTACTTTGTATTTAATACACACACATTTTTGACCCTGGCCAAGCCTAAACAACATCTAAAGGAACTTGGAAGAGAGCAGCAGAGATGAGTTTACATACATTTTTTATTAAACCATGAGATGTCTTGGATGGAACATATATCTTTCAGATAAGTTTCTTCTCTTATTCCTACTTTCTCCTCTTGCTCGGTCCTAATCTTATATTGCTTATATTCTGTGTTTTATATTCTGTGAAGCGCTCCCAGTCCCATGTAAGGCAGGGGGGCACTATTAAAATAAAATTATATTATTATTAATCTCCCAACATGATGCAATGCCATTTCCAACAAATGATTTTAATTAGCCAATTCTCTTTTCCACTATCATACAAGTCAGGTGAATGCCCAATAGGAAAAACAGCAAATTTACAGCTGATAAAAGGACATATTTTACTCAGTGTATAATTAACCTGTGGAGTGCAAAGCCACAGGACAGGTGAATCCTAAATTTGGCAGAATTTGGGGAAGGTCTAGAAAATTATATAGATTTTTAAAAATCACACACCAAAAACGACGTTGCATATGATAAATATATATCACCATCGTGCATCACAGCATAAGTCAGCCACTAGCTGGGTGAGGCTGTGTATGGTGGTGGGACTGATGAGGGGACACACTATGCCTATTTGCCAAGATCCTTCATTTTCAGTTTTCTTTAAAATTTCCCACAAGTTTCTGTGCTTATTTAAAATGAGCACTGTTTTTTGAGTAAATATAAGAGTTGATATTGGGGAACAGGAGGGCAGAAAACAAAGAGAAAATAAGAGGTATTGGGGGGGAGGGGGAAGAAGAAAAGTGGCACCTGAGGCTGGAGTGCCCACTGCTGGAGCCCTGAGCCGATACTGCAGTTTCTAAGATCCGTTCCTATTCGCACTTTAGAAACTGTGCATCAAGCTCAGATATATCTTCTTGAATCAAGACACACTAGACAAGAATTATACTTTTGTGAACTGAAAAACACTAAACGGCTCCTCATTAAAGGAGGTGTCAAGCAGGGTGCCACAGGGCCATGTCCAGGGCCTGGTACCATTCAACATCTTTATTAATGACTTGGATGAGGGAGTAGAGGGAATGCTTATTAAATTTGCTGAGGACACAAAACTGGGAGGGATAGTTAACACCTTAGACGACAGACATAAAATTCAAAACCATCTTGTTTTATTTATTTATTTTTAAAATGTATACCCCCGCCTGGTGCAGCTAACATCAGAGATAATCATAAAACATAATAAAACATCAATAAAAAAAGAATAAAAACCAACCCCCACCCCTTACCCACCCCTCTCCCTCGCCAAATGCCTGACGGAACAGCCAGGTCTTACAACTTCTTCCGAAAGCTGGGAGGTTCGGGCCCAGACGGGCCCCCACCGGGAGAGAGTTCCAAAGGCACGGCGTGGCCACCGAGAACGCCCTATTCTACGTGGCCCCTCGGAAAACCCGGGGGACCTCCAGTGTGGTGCCCCCAGACAACCGCAGGGGCCAACCTAGGACCCGGGGAATGAGGCAATCTCGCAAGTAGGCAGGGCCCAGACCGTGTAAGGCTTTATAGGTCAAAACCAACACTTTGAATCGAGCCCGGAAGACTATTGGCAACCAATGCAGAGACCAGAGCACTGGTGTAATGTACTCCCAGCGGCCCAGTCCCACTAAGAGCAGGGCCGCCGCATTCTGCACCAGCTGCAGCTTCCGAGTCATCACCATAGGTAGCCCGACGTAGAGCACATTACAGTAGACTAGTCGAGAAGTGATAAAAGCATGGATGATCGTGGCCAGGTCAGGAACCGAAACCAACGACCGAAGCCGCTGCACCAGATGTGACTGGAGGAAGGCACTCCTTGCCACAGCCTCCACCTGGAGATCCAGGCAGAGCTGTACAATCGAGGAGCACCCCAAGGTTCCGTACCTGGGAAGTCAGCGGAGGACATATCCCATCAACCATGGGAGCTGTCACTTCCACCAACTTACCCACTACTATGACCTCCATCTTCTCAGGATTCAATTGCAGTCGGTTAGCCCTCATCCAATGCCCCACAGCTGCCAAACACCGGGTAAGCACTGAGACAGCCGGGACTGGATCTGTTGAAAATGAGAGATACAGTTGGGTGTCATCCACAAACTGATGGAAAACTAGGCTGCAACAAACAAAATCCATTTTCAACAGAGGTAAGTGTAAAGTTCTGCATTTTGGTGAGAAAAATCAAATGTACAAATACAGGATGAGGACTATTTGGTTTGGCAGCAATACATGTGAAAAAGATCTGGGGATTGTAGTTGATCACAAACTGAACATGAGTCAGCAGTGTGATGCAGCTGCAAAAAAGGCTAATGCAGTTGTAGGCTGCATTAACAGAAGCATCATTTCCCAAGTCACAAGTAGTAATAGCTCCAATTCTATTCAGTGCTGGTCAGGCTTCACCTGGAGTACTGCATCCAGTTCTGGGCACCACACTTTAAGAATGACATTGACAAACTGAAACAGGTTCAGAGGAGTGTGACAAAGATAGTCAGGGTCTGGAAACCAAGTCTTATGAGGAAAGGTTGAAGGAGCTGGGCATGTTTAGTCTGCAGAAGAGAAGACTACAGGTCTTCCACTACCTGAAGGGCTGTCACAGAAAGGATGGCAAAGCCTTGTTCTCTCTTGCCCCTGAAGGCAAGACTAGAAATAATGGGCTCAAATTACAAGGAAGCAGATTTTGGTTAAATATCAGGAAGAACTTTCTAACAGTAAGAGCAGTTTTGACAGTGAAACAAATTGCCTAGGCAGGTCACGGGCTTTCCTTCACTGGTGGTTTTCAAAAAGAGTCTGGACAGCCATCTGTCGGGGATGCTGTAGCTGCATATTTCCTGCACTGAGCAGGGGATTGGACTAGATGACCTCTGAAGTACCTTCCAACTCTATTATTCACCCTAAGACAATTAGCAGCCATCTTGCTTTATCTGGAACATGTTCTCATGCAGCATTTAGGTTTTAGATTTAAGTTTATTGAGTACAAGTTTTCCGCCATGACTCCAACATACAATACACAATGATTGAAGATAAAACATTGCACAAGCAACAATTACATAAGAATTATAGCAGTTACTTCCTCAGAAAATAAACTGCTATAACAAAAAAAATAAAATTAAAGCCCAATAAAAGGTATCAAAACCTCAGACAAGATAATCCTAAGGGGACTTAAATCTCCTTCTTGTCCCTTCCGCTTTCAGGGCAAAGAGGTTGAGATTTTTAAGGATAGCCTCATCCTTCTGGAGAAACAGCCAAATAAGTTTCTCTCGATAGGAGAAATGTAAATTCTTAAGATAGTCAAGTGGCAGGAACGTTTCCCTTATTTGATGTAAACGAGGACACTCAAACACAGTGGGTGATGTCTTCCACAACACCAGCTCCACATAAACAAAATTGAAATTCCTTGAGGATCTGGGCTCTCCTACCCTCCAAAATAGCTGAGGGCATATGTTCGGTATGTAATCTGTACAAAGCAGCTGCCAGGATGTGGGATATTTCCATATACAGATATTTTTCGAGCCCGAAGTCTAACTTCCGCAGACTATAGAGCAGTACTATGCTCCTAGATCGAATATCGGCAAAATAATTTTGCCTTGAAATATTGAAGAGCCTCTGGGAGGCTAGCTTCTCCTCTGCTAGGGAAAAAAATCTGGAATTCTCTGTAATGTAATGGCCCAATCCAAGTAAATTAAATGTCAAGGTAACAAACTTTAGCCAAGTTGAACGATTCCCTGTGGGGTGACTGGTGTCCTCAAGATAACAAATGTTTGGATATCTGGACAGAGAGTACGTTAACATTTTGAACCAGTATCCCAGTACATGAGAGGTTGCTAAGGTAGTTACATTATCTAAACCAATTTCTAGCCTTAGAAAGGTCGCCCATCATGCAGCATTAGGTCTAGAAGTCTTTTGCTGTGCAAAACATGATTGCACGTAAGACCTGAATTAAGATGGCCAGAAGAGAAGGTATGGTTTGGGTTTTTTTTTTTAACCTGTAATGATTCTTCTTCAAGTTGTATCCTCTCATCAATTCCCATTGTAGGTATTTTGGCAACATCTAGTTCCTAAGTCAGAGTATTGCAAGCACTCCCCCTTTTCTGACATCAGTTCCCCATGGTGTATTAATAGTCCTCACCAACTAGTTCATGAATAGCCACTGAGGTGGGTGGGGAGTTGGGACTAGGTGAAAGGATACAACTTGAATTGTTACAGGTAAGAAACTTACCTTTCTTCTTTGTTATCTTCTGACCAAGTCCCATTACAGGTAGACTAGACAGCAATACTATAGAAGTAGGTTGCAATAAAAATCCATAGCCCTAAATATACGAGAACAATGAAACAATACAGCCGGCCTCAACCTGCCCTCTGCTTGCACAGCCAGATCTACAGCATAGAACTTAAAGACAGATGGAGAACTCATGTAATTGCTTGACAGGACTCTTCTAGAAACATGTGCCTGAGGGCTGCCAGTGACATGGCCTGGGTAGAATGAGCCCACACTCCCCTGGGGAATCTGGGAGTCCTGCAGCTTTATAGCTATGGGCAATGCATGTCCTAATCCAATTGGAGAGGGACTGTGTAGATGCCCTGGAACTTCTATGGCCTCAATCAAACTGAACACACACAGCATCCAGGCTCACAGACACGTCGGTGCAGTCCATGTAATAGAGCAGGGTTTTATGAATATCTAGTCCATGGAGCGCCTCCTCCCCTGGAGGAGTGAGGCAGAGATAAGAAGGCTGGCAGGGAGACAGCTTGATTTTGTACAGGAAATCTGAAGACTGGCCTTGGCATAAACACCAGGTGCAGCTGGAGGACTACCCTTCCCATTGTGAAACCAGATTTAGAGGCCCTGCAGGAAAAAGGCCCCACCAAAGACTATCTTAAAGACAATAAGATGTCAATGGGAACTGAGGCCGTTGGCCCTAAGGGTTCCACATAAGAACCTGGAGAACCACACTCAGGTCCCAACTCTCCATACTGGGGAGAACACCCAGATTGCCACCTTAATAAAGTGGGTAACTAAAGGGATAACGAGACAGGGAACCTCCATTTGCTGGGCCCCAGAAGGCACTGCGTGCCACCAGGTGTATGCTAAGGCGGACACTGCTGTGCCACACCCTTAGAGGGAGGCCATGTACTCCAAGATGGCAGTTACCGTTGTCTATGCTGGGGAAAAAAACCAGGCCTACTGCTAGTTTTGCAAATCGTTGTCATGTGACGTATTAACAGTCCCTTGTAGAGGGTTTTCCACTAGTACACTGGGCAAAGACAACGCCCTTCCTCTGGGGGGTCAAATGTGGGCCACAGCAAGTTTTATGTGGCCCCTTTCCACTTCCTGAATCGGATCTGACCGTACCTTCCACTTCCAGGCAAGTTTTTATGTGGCCCCTTTCCACTTCCTAGATCTGACCTTACCTTCCACTTCCTGGATCCAGTTCTTACCTCCAATCACTGAAAAAATAAGCTCAAGGAAAAGGAGCAGATATGAGGTAATGCAAACAAGGATAGGGGTCAGTTCCATGGCACAGATCCATAATTTGGGCCCTTCTTTCCTTGAATGCATCCCTTAAGCACCCCAGCCCCAACTTCTGTGCGGCCTTC
Source organism: Sphenodon punctatus (assembly GCA_003113815.1). Classification (NCBI taxonomy): domain Eukaryota; kingdom Metazoa; phylum Chordata; class Lepidosauria; order Sphenodontia; family Sphenodontidae; genus Sphenodon; species Sphenodon punctatus. The sequence goes on from QEPC01009299.1 coordinate 5,132,455, forward strand.
AGTTTCTGCAAGCTTTCAAAGTGGCCCCCGAGAGGGAAAAGGTTCCCCACCCCTGCTCTAGGATCAAACAATGAAGCCAATGAAGCCTCCAAGCTGCCAGATGCAGGGAGGACAGGTTTGGGCATCACCCCACCCTGTTGTGCTGGGTCAGCAGGTCTGGCACCTCCAGCAGCAGCCACTGAAGTGTGCATGCAAGTTCCCCCAATCTCAGGGTGCCAGTACTGCCCTGGCCAATCCAGGGCCATCAGAAATAGGACCCCCCTGAGGTCCCAGAACCCTCTGAGCAGCCCGGGAATGAAGGGGATCAGTGGGACGGCTTACAGTAGTCCCTGTCAACAAGAGCCATCAGGGCATCCCTCTGTGAACCCTAGTCCTCTCTTGCTTGGGAGAAAAAGACTGGTAGTTTGGCACTGCGCTCTGAAGAACACTATGGAACAAACACTGCGTGGCCAAAAGGTCCATTTGTGGGATAGCACCCCTGTCCTGCTGAGGTATTCCACCTCGCCAGAGTCCTGGCCAACCATGTGGGCCACTACAGGCAGCACTCCACTGGCCAGCCACCACTCCCAGAAGCCGTGTGCCTCTTTCATAAGAAAGAGTGGTCTGCACCCTGCCCCGAGGTTGTCTATGCAGAGGAAGACATGGGATCTTGTACTTGAGGCTCAAACATCTCAGAGTCAACCACATGGCCCGCAGCTTCAGGACATTAACGTCAGCTAGTACTCCAGGAAACAACACCTGTGGATATGCTAGGGCAAGCCACCAGTGCAAGGGGCCTGAACCCCAGTCAGGCTAGTGGAGTTGTGAAGGTCACCGATGTCATGAATCCCAACAGTCTAGAAAACAAAAAGGTAAGGCTGGCATGGGTCTGCTAAAATCCTGGCGTATCTGTCCAGAAGTGCCTGGAACCAGTCCTCAGGAGTAAAGGCCATACAGAATCTAGGCGTGACCCCCAATAAAGTGGGTAACCTAACTGGGAACCAACGAGGACCTGTCCTAGTTACTGACACTCCCAAGACTGGAAAGGCGGTGGCATGCTTCCTCTATATGTCCCTGGAGTACGTGTCTTGACTGAACCCTACAGAGCCAGTCATCTAGATACAGGAACGCTAAGAGACCTTGCTGGCACTTCACAAACATCTGCAGTCCTCATATCTTTGGGTAATGGAAAATCCAGAGGAGAGCAGCATAACCTGATAATATATTCCATCTAGCGTGAAGCCGAGGAACCAGCGATGGGGCAGGGTGAAGAGAGATGAAACTACGCATCCTTCCAAGGAGGCAAAGAAATATCCTGCTTGAAGGAACATAATCTGCTACCAAATTACCCTGCAAAACTATAGCATCTAACATTTATTCAAGGCCCTCATATCCGGGATTTGAACAGACACCCTCCAGCTTCTTGGGCACCAGGAAGTAGTTGAAGTAAAATCCCCATACACAACACTGATAGGGGCACCATCTCTACAGCCCCTTGGCCGGCAAGCGCTGCATCTTGTTACGCAGCGCTCCGCCACCTCCTTGTCTTGGGGACCCTTGTATGCACCACCCAGTGAGGCAAGCTGAATTCTATAATCCCTTGCCATCATGTCATAGAACCACTGGTCCAAGGTCAAAGTCTCCCAACCCTCCAAGAAGGGAAGCAGCCTGCCCCCAAAGTTAAGGATCTACTGGGTGAACAGGGGAGGCCCTAGTGAAGCGCTAAAACACTTCGTAGGGGTAACATGGCCTGGCTTGGAAGTGGCCTGTCCCTGACCCCAACCCAGAAATCCCAGACCCTAGGGAGGGTGAGGGTAAGTCACTAGTGGTTGGGTAAACCATGGAGGAAAGAATGAGAACTGACCTCCTCCCCCAGTGGGGAAGACAGGACTCCCCTGTGGGTCCTTTCTCTAGAACTGCTTTTAGATAGGTCCCTGCCCCAAGGGCATTGCAAATCTAGCACGGGTAAGGAGGTGAGCAGCACAGGGACAGATATATAATTCCCATTTTACAGATGGGGAACTGAGCTCCAGAGATTGTAACTTGCCCAGGGCAAGTGAGTTCATGGCTATTTTATTTATTCAGACTTCTATGCCACCCTTTTCATAATGGCTCAGAGCGGCTTACAATCAATAAAAAAAAATCCTAAAAACATTTTTTTTTAAAAACCTCCCCAGAAACCCTACCCCTAAAATTCCCTAACCCCTCCCTGCAACAACATACAACCCCCCAACCAGTGAGGCATAGTGGCTAACCAGTGAGGCATAGTGGTTTATTTATTTATTTATAGACAGATATATTGAATAAAAAATTTCAAAATATAAATAGATCTGTACAATACAACCGCCCCCTCCCCAGAACCCATCAACCCATCCCATCCTCCCTTTCTCCCCTGCCAAATGCCTTGCAAAAGAGCCAGGTCTTACAATGCAAGCAGAAAGTAAGGAGGTCCAAGTTGAGGTGGATCTCTGAAGGGAGGGCATTCCACAGTGATGAAGCTGCCACTCAGAACACCCTCCTGTCCGTTTGGACCCGCAGAAAATGTGGGACTTCCAGGAGGGTGCCCCAAGCCGACTTCAGCGGCCGCCCTGGGGCCCAGGGAGTGAGACGGTCCCTCAGATAAGCAGGACCCAGGCTGTATAGCGCTTTATAGGTTAAAAGCAGCACCTTGAATCAGGCCTGGAAGACAATTGGCAACCAGTGCAATGCCTAGAGCACTGGTTGAATGTGCTCCCTGCAACTGCCGCATTTTGCACCAGTTGCAGCTTCTGGACTATCACCATGGGCAGCCTCATGTAGAGCACATTACAATAGTCTAGCGTTGAGGTGACGAATGCATGAATGACAGTGGCGAGATCAGAGTCAGACATAATGGATGGAGCCTCTTCACCAGATGTAATTGGCGAAAGGCACCCCGGCCACAGCCGACATCTGCTGATGCAGGCGCAGCTGGAAATCCAGGAGTTACCCGCTCAGCACAGATGGAACCAATGGAGGATGGACCCCCTCCCAATAACAGGGGCTTCCTCCTCCCCCAGATCACCAACCCGTCCCACTAACATCACCTCTGTCTTCTTGGGATTGAGTTTGTCAGTTCGAGCTCATCCAATCCCTCACAGTGGCCAGACTTCGGGATAGCAATGAGACTGCAGGGCCTGAGCCAGTTGAAAAAGAAAGGTACAGCTGGGTGTCATCGGCATATTGGTGACAACAAACCCCGCAGCTGCGCACAACCTCCCCAAGTGGCTGCAAGTATACAACGAATAGGAGTGGGAACAGAATAGAACCCTGCAGGACCCCACACAGGAGACCCCCAGGAGATGATGAGCAGTCCCCTAGTACTACCCGCTCAGATTTATTTATTACAATTTATATTATTATAAAAAATGTTCTTATCCCGCCCCCTCCTGCCACAGGCAGCTCAGGGCGGCATACAAGTATAATATACATATAACTTAAAACAAGCAATAAAACCATCAATCCCCCTCCCCCCCAACCCTGTCCCATCCCTCTCCTACCTGTCTCTTTCACCAAACATCTGGTGGAACAGACAAGTCTTACACTGACGTCTGAAGGAGGGAAGGTCCCGGGTCAAATGAACCTCTGCCAGGAGGGAGTTCCACAACCGAGGTGTAGTGATCTAGAATGCCCTCTCCAGTGTGGCTCCCTGCTGAACACGGGAACTTCCAAATGGGCGCCCCCAGCCGACCTCAAAGGCCATTCCAGAACCCAGGGAGTAAGGCAGTCCTGCAGGTAGGTGGGACCCAGGCTGTGTAGGGCTTTAAAAGGTCAACACCAACACCTTGAATCGGGCCCGGTAGGCAACCGGCAACCAGTGCAGAGAACGGAACACCAGTATTATGTGCTCTCGGCGGCCCATACCCATCAGGAGACGGGCTGCCACATTCTGCACCAGCTGCAGCCTCTGGACGATCACCTTCAGTAGCCCCACATAGAGTGCGTTACAGTAATCAAGTCTTGAGGTGATGAAGGCATGGATGATGACGGCAAGGTTGCAGTCTGAGACATAAGGCCGTAACCATTGCACCAGAATAGCAAATGCACTCCTTGTCACAGCTGCCACCTGGACATCCAGGTGGAGCTGCAAATCAAGGAGCACCCCCAGACTACAAACTTGAGGAACCAAGATGGGGCGCACCCCAAAGATGGGGGCCTCCACTCCCTCGGCCCTCCCCACCAGCATCACCTCCATCTTGTCAGGATTCAACTTCAGGCAGCTCGCCCTCATCCAGTCCGCCACAGCTGCCAGGCATTGGGTATATCCCACCCCTTCCCACCTGACAGTGGCTCGGGGCAGCTAACAATTTTCATAGAAAATATAGAATACAATAAAAACATACATCATTCATAATGTTAATAAAATCAGCGTACATAAAACAATAAATAGGTATCCCCAAGAAGAAAAATAAATTCCCCCTTATTACCCTACCCACACCCTCTCCCTCTCCAAATGCCTGGCGAAACAACCAGTTCTTACATTGTCTTTCAAAGGAGGAAAGATCAGGGGACAGATGAACCTCCACTGCGAGGGAGTTCCACAGCCTTGGAGCAGTCACCAAGAACACCCTCTCCATCATTCCTGGAGAGGGGTGCTCCAGAACCCGGGGGGGTGAGGCAGTTCCCTAGATAAGTAGGGCCCAAGCCACTTAGAACTTTAAAAGGTCAATACCAACACCTTGAATTGAACCCGGAAGACTATAGGCAGTCAGTGCAATGAATGAAGCATTACAATAATCTAGCCTTGAAGTGATGAAAACATGGATAATGGTGGCAATGTACAAATAGGAAAGAAAAGGCCACAGCCTCATCACCAGATGGAGCTGGTGAAAAGGTCTCCTGGCCACTGCTGTAACCTGATGTTCCAGGTGCAGCAAGGGGTCCAAGAAGCACTGCAAGGCTGCAAACATGAGTGACTACAGAGGGCCAGACCCAATCAATAACAGGAGTCGTAATCTCCTACAAGACACAGGGCCAGTCCATCACCATTAACTTAATCTTGTCAATTGGCTCAATCTCATCCAGTCCCTAGCCGCAGCACCAAGACTGCAGGACCTGGGTCGGATGAAAAAGAGAGGTAGAGCCGAGTGTTATCAGCATACTGATGATACACCAAACCTCTGGATAACCTCACACCCAGCAGCCTCAGATACACATTTAACAGGAGGGAAGACAAGATTAATCCCTGAGGGACCCCCCACAGGGAAGTGATGGGGGATGATGAGCAGCCACCCATCATCTCCCACTGAGACCTCCCCAACAGGAACTTATGCAATGACCCAAGAACAGTCCCGGCACCCAGGTCCTGCAGTCGTGTGAACACCAGCTCATGATCAACTGTCAAAAGCTGCTGAAAGATCTAACAAGATCAACAGGGTACAATTCCCTTTGTCAATCTCCAAGTGCAGATCATCGACCAAGGCCACAAGCACAGTCTCCATGACATACCAAAGATGAAAGTCTGACTGAAAAGGGTCCAGGAATCTGACAGAATCAAGATGAGCCCAGAGCAGTCAGGCAACCACCCGTTCACTAACCTTCCCTACAAAGGGAAGGTTAGAGACAGGGCGATAGCTGGCTGCGGAGACAGCGTCTAAAGATGTTTTTTTAAAGCAAGGGTCGCACAACTGCTAAAACAAGATTGAATCCTGGGTCCCAGTCCAGCACCTTACCTGCTAGGCTACGCTGGCTACCTCATCCCCTCCCGAAGCCTGACACCACTTGCTGCATTGTGTCCCACAGGATGTAAGTAAAGGATGCCATAACAGGGGCACCAGGGATGCTGTGGCATATACCTAATGCCCCAGGGTAACACTACATTGCCCCACCCTAACAGGGAACTGCAAAGGGCGATCCCACTCCTTTCTCCTCCATATAGATTGCTCCATCACAGCCATGGTGATCTGGAAATTAGGAGCTGGATGAGTCACCTGAAAACACATTTCAAAGAGATTGTAGGGCTTCTTCATGACCTGGTTCCCCAAGGGTACCTCTTCCATGCCCACCATGTGGACCAGCAGGCTCTGGAATGAGAAGTCGGGGTGTGTGTCTTCCAGAACCCCCAGAGGCCAGCCTACTCTGCTCCAAAAAAGCCTCAATCAAGTCAGGCACTGCCAATGAGCTCCAGCTTGATAGGACCCCATGGTTGCTCAAAGCCCTCATCTCCAAGCTGAAAGCCTCCTTGATGCAGTGCATCATACTGTTGTATGTAACAGTGCACAGGGATCGAGGTCTATGGTATGTAACAGTGCACAGGAATCGAGGTACATGGTGCCTGTGACCTTCCTATGGCACCACAGTGCCCTGTGGAGTTGAGTCCAATGAGTCTGGATAGTGCCCAGCAGAGCGAGTAAAGTCCAGGTCTACTCTCAGCACACCTCCAGGTCTTTTGGTACTGGGACCTACTTCTATGTAGACATTCCCTGTACCATCAAAGGCTCCGCCAGCCAGTGGGCTCAGTCTTCCGTTAAGTCTGGAGTGAACCCCTGCAAATACCTCATGCCCTGCATCATACTCGGACCCCAAGAAGGAGAATCTCTGGAATCTTTGCTGCACCCAGTGTGCAGTGCCAAAGGCCTTTTATCAAGGCCATGTAGTAAAGTGCTGCACAACCAACTCTCATGAAAGCGGGAAGAAAAAAACCTGAAGGGGCTGGTCAGCAAGGGCTATTTACATGCCATGGGGAAGTGATGTCAGAGAGGAAAGAAAAAGCTTGCTATACTTTGATTTAGGCACTATGGTGCTAGAATACTTATAATAGGACTTGGTGAGAGGATACCAAAGAAGTATGTACTTTTCTGTTTCAGCCCTAGAGGCAGTGTGTTTTAGTGAATTATGCAGAGGATGAAGAGACAGAAACACTAGGATTCAATGCGCAGCTCTGCAATGAAAGGCTGTGAGAAACACAAACAAGACCTCTTCTTTTTTTCATGTTTCCATTTTCTGTGTGCGGATGGCAGTGTTATTTGTCTACTTTACAGGATTAGTTTGCTTTATAAAGCTACACATTAATCAAAATATGAAAAGCCAGGGCTTCAGGGTGAACCCCTGTTCTAAAACTAATCTAAATGAATCACTAACGATCAGAGGAATTAATTCACCTCACCTAGACTTGGGGGGGGGGGGGGGGAAGAGAGAGACACAGCACAGAGCAGATTTTTGGTGTGGGACAGAAATCTTTCTTCATTTTGTATGCAACTAATGCAGTTATCCAATTGAGTGTTTCCTGCAGATAACTGAAATTAGAGCCCACAGCATCAGCTGAGACGGCTTTGTAGTTTTTCCAAACACCTTATTTCACTTATAGTTCCGCACAAAAATGTAGCCACCAGCTGAAACTGAAGTAGCCATCAGCGGAGGGTGGAAACCTCCCAGCATAGTTCTCCCAGCAAAGCCATGGCAGCTTCTACAAGGGTCTGGGGTACTGTGTGAAGGCAGTGTGAGAGAAGGAAATCCTACAACCTTTCCTCTCCCATAGAAAAGTCAGCATAGCTCCACTTCAATCATGTCAACAGCCAGGATAAAGGACCAGAAATATGCAAATGCTATAATGGTATCACAGCTTCTGCAAGATACAGAACAAATCGATGCTGACTGCCACATGTTCATCTGTTGACATCAAAAAGGTATGGGAAGTCTCAGTGCTCATCCAGCTTTTGGTTGCTACACTAACAGAGTAAATGTATTTAGTGCAACATGCCAAGGTGGAACCATGCCTTATCCTCTCACATAGTTGACATCTCTGAACAGGTTATTCTTATGGCAGCTGCAACTACAGCATTAACACCCATGGCTGGCCATTACATCGAGTCCCGCTTATCTGCGCAGCCTGTCTCACCCCCTCTTTGCCTGGCAGGGCCAGCCCCAGGGTTTGTGGGGCCATGTGTGAAGTCTTGGCATGGAGCCTAACTTTAATAAATTTACATCATTTGCATAATATGCCCTTGTACCTGTGCACAAGCCTTATCAGTCCCATCACTTACCCCTTAGCTTCCTACACACAGCGCCCCCACACCACTTCTGTTCAACGGATCAACCCACCACCCTCCCAACATCTCTAACAGAGTGCCTTCTCGCTTAACCTCCCCAAATTTCCTCTCACAGTTTCCTTTCGCCCTGGGTGTCCCCTGGGTTGTGGGTGGGGATTGTGGGGCAGTGGCAGGGCTCAGCAGAGGGATCCCAGAACAGGGATGTTAGGGAACTCAAGCTTGGGATTGGGGGCAATGGCACGGCTGAGATAGCAGGGATTGCAAGTTGGCATTGAGGGGCAGTGACGGAGCTGGGTGAGGGGACTGAGGGGCAGTGGCAGGGCTGGGTAGGGGGAGCCCCGGCTGGGATGGCAGGGGCTGCTGGTTGGCATTTAGAGGCAGTAATGGAGCTAGGTTGGGATTGAAGAGCAGAGGCAGGGCTGGATAGGGGGACCCTCAAGGCTGTGGGTGGGGATTAAGGGGGTGTCGGAATGGCTGGGATGGGGGAACCCAGGACAGCAGGGACTGCAGGTTGGCACCAAGGGGCAGTAATGGAGCTAGGAGGGACTTCGAAGGCTGCGCGCTGGAATTGATGGGCAGCAGCAGGACTGGGCAGAAGGTGCCCAGGCTGGGATGGCAGGGGCTGTGGAGAGGAAGTGACAGAGCTGGATGGAGGGAACCCCCAGGGCTGTGGGTGGGGACTGAGGGGCATCAGCAGGGCTGGGTAGGGGGAGCCCAGGCTAGGATTGCCACCTCTGGTGGTTTTTTACCTGACACTCCCATAGGCCAAAATGAAACTGTCAGGTAAAAAACCACTCTATCACTACCCCTAAACAGGTTCACTTCACTGCTTAGGGGGTGCAGCCCTGGCCAGTGGGGGCTGCAGGGGCTATCTGGTCCCAGCCCCCCACCTGGCTCTTCCTTCCAGGTGGGAGATCAGCTATGGGGACCCTGTTGGGGGAAGACACCAGGGACAGGACTAGCCGTGGCTGGTGTCTAGATAGGGGGGCTGTGCTGAGAGCCCAGCATGCAGTTACTTTTGGGGTGAGGGGCTTGCAACTGAAGCTGCAGTGCCTGTGCCGCCCACACTAGTTGCTGGAGGATGAGGAGGGACACCGCTCACTGTGCTCAACCTCACTCACGCGTCTGTCCAAGATCCTTTCCTGCAGTCCTGCTGCTAGCTTCGGGTTTCATGGAGTCAGACGCCTCGCCGCATTGCTCCTCGTGTTGGCTGCCACGTGTGCCTCCTTCTCCAGCAGTCCCAGCCCAGCCACCGCTTGTGCTATTGGCGGCTGCTGCCAGCTGCTTCTGTGGCTGCCACGCAGTGCATACAGCCGCCTGCACGGAGAGCAGAGCAGAACAGCAGGCAGCCCAGCCACCCACAGGTCAGACAGGATCTTGGGGTGGTGGTGGGAGTCATGGAGAAAAGAATCCAAATGCACTCTAGGCCAGGCGCGGGGCCTCCCCCCGAGTCTGCCAGGGCGGGGCCATGCACACATCTGGCACATGCCTAGGGTCAGCCCTGCAGCCAGCTATGCAGATGATTCACACTCATTCCACATGGTTGGCCAGCAACACCAAAAGAGCTCAACCTGCTGTCAAACATATTCAGAGTCTTAAACGCCTCTTTTCCAAGGACTGGGATAGAACCTTATTTTTAAAGTATTAGTGACCTTGTCTAACCACCATATATAGTCACATTTTAGAAATTGCTAGACAGAATGCATGTTTATTTTCTTTCAATGTACTGTATGTGTGCCTACCATAATGATGCCTGCCTACAGGCAAGGCGGAAGTATGGGAGCGGGTAGGAGTGGATTTGTTAAGTTATTATTTAATTTGTAATTTATACGGTTGGAATGGTTGGGGGTAATGGCCACAGCCCCTCTCTCAGAGAGGGGGCACGGGTTTGGTGGAGAGGAATTGTGTGGGTTTTGTGTATTTGTTTTTGACATGTTTTTGTTTGTTGTGAGCCACCATGACCTTTCAGAATAGGGCGAGATATAAACAGGGACCTGTGTTCACAGTGTTTTCCCCACTGATGCCAAAAAGAAAACTGCAGTGAACATGGGTCCCTGGATATAATCAAAAACAAGTGTTTAAAAAGTGTTTTGTGGACAGTTCTTCCATGCACTAGTCCTCTTAGAAAATGCATATCATAACAGCTCTCATTAATAGACTGCTCAGCATGACAGACAGACCTGAGGAGGTGAGAAGCCAGCAAAATCTAGCATCAAAGAACCTTTGATGTAATGCACATCAAAGAACTTTCGTGGTTCATGGAGAGAGACCCAGTTTGAGGACAAACCTAGTCACAGAGAGGTATGAATAGCTGAGGATGATCTGGATTCCCAGGTTCGTGCATAGCTACTTTCAACAGGGACCTGATGAAATTCCAATTTATAACCAAGTGGTGGGATACAACACTATATTTAAAATGCTTAACTCAGGGGTGACCAAAGTACAACCCACAACCTGCATGCGGTCCACAGGAACCTCTCCCATGGCCCGCCTCCCCCAGCCCATCAAGACTTTTCCTGCAGTCCGCCTTCCCACCATGCCATGTGGTTTGGGGTGCTTGGTTTGCCCCTGTGCACTATGAATTTTTATGTTTGGGGTGGGGGTGTCAGGTTTGCCTTGCCATGTGGGTTGGGGTGGTTGGTTTGCCCTGCACTCTCTGCATTTTTGTGTTTGGGGAGGGGGTGCCAGCTTTGAACTTTTTGGTGCACAGGACTTGTGTGTTAAAATAAATAAGACTAGAAATTTCAAAAATGGCTTCCCAGATGAAAAGCAGTGTCTCACAGGTTGCTGCCCTCATCTCTGAACTACAGTTAAGCAAGACTCACAGCTGAACTTCTTTGGTGCGGAGGACTTGTGTGTAAAATTAGCAGAGGACTTGTGTGTTAAAATAACTTTTAAGCACAGGACTTTTGTGTTAAAATAAATAAGACCAGAAATCTCAAAAATGGCATCCCAGAAGACATGCCGTGTGTCTCAAAGCTGCTTCTCATAGGTCGCTGCCCTCATCTCTAAGCCACAGTTAAGCCAGGCTCACAGCTGAACTTCTTTGGTCTACAGGACTTGTGTGTTAAAATAAACTTAGTTTTTATTTAAATAAAGAAATTGTTACTGAACATTTATTTTTACAGCCTTGGGAGTAGCCCTGATGCCCCTTCCCAGTGTAGTTTCTGATGTGTGGATTCTTTGACATATGCAGATTTGAAATATGCAAGCTTGAAATTGGATCTAATTTATTGGGTAGTGGGTTACATTTGCACAAGTTATTCAAATTTGGGTGTGGAAACAGACAAATTAGGGATGCAAACAGGTAAATTAGGGGCAGGGTAATGCAAATCAGGGGTTGGGCTACATGTGGCCCAGTGTTCGGCCCAAACAAATATTCCGGTCCTCAGGACAAATCTAGTTGAGCACCCCTGGCTTAGCTTCTAAAGTAATTACATTTAATGCTGGTGAAAGGTGCCAGATGTTCTGGTAAATGAGACTTCTATTTATAAATTGTTATAATACAGATGGGCAGAAGTACAAAATTCTTCTCTACTATGGCTGCTTGCACACGTTAAGAAAGGGGAGGGGACTAATTTGAGTTTCACTCACATCAGAGCAGTCATGTGAAACCCCCGATTGTGGGCCTGGGGGTTTTGGCATTATTTTCCCCTTCTCCCGTTAAAATCAACAACACAATGCAGGGCTTGAAATCCAGCCCTGCATCGCATTATTGATTTTAACGGAAGGGAAAAATGTGAAAACCCCTGTGCCCACGATCAGGGGTTTCACGTGACTGCTCTAACATGAGTGAAACTCACATTAGTCCCCTTCCCCTTTCCTAACATGTGCAAGCAGAACAAGTCTCAGAGTTCTGTTAGAATTGCTATCTTTACTGATAAGAGGTGTTCAGGGTGTATTCACCCTATTTAAAATGCTTAACTTCTAAAGTAATTAGGTTTAATGCTAGTGAAAGGTGCCAGATATAGCGTCCTTGAAATGAGTCTTCTATTTATCAATTGTTATAATACAGATGGCAGCAGTATAAACTTCTTCTCTACTATCTCTCACAAAGACAGGATTACTACCTCTACTGATAAGAGAAATTCAGGGTGTATTCCACCTTCCATGATCAGGGGAAGTCCACATGTAACGCGTCAGCTTCCCCACGGTGGGGAATGCTACATGAAAAGAGTTTGCGTGGCAGGCAACTCTACAATGTTGGGGGTTGCTTGACATGGATTTGCTTGCCTCACAAACCCTTTACAAGCAGCATCCTCCCTGCTCCCTGGGAGAAACTGACGACAGGCTGCCCTCCTTGTCTGTTTCTCCCACTCAGGAAGAGCTGTGTGAATGGGCCTTCAGTCTGTGGCCAACACTGGGCTCATTCTCATAACATCCTTCTTCCTTGCACTTACCATGTTTCTTAATCTACATTTGTCTTACCCCACAGCAATGCAGTCACATAACTGCAGGTTCCTTCCTGGCATTTTACTGGCTCCTCTCTACTTCCCGGTGGTATTTCCTACATTTCAAAGGACATGGAGGAATGCTTTTATGATATCCCTGCATGCAATGTTCTGTAAATCAGCATGAAATGGAAGAGGAAGTCCCTGCCTTAGGAATCTCATCACTTTCCTATGGACACAAGGAGGTAGGAAGCGACAAACAGAAAACTACATACTGGGGATTGAGCCTTCTTCCAGGCTAATCCCCATAAATGCTACTTGACGAGTAAGATCCCTGAAAGCAAACCATTAGCATCAGGAGAACAAGAGTTCATCGAGTCGTCAAGAAGCGGCAAGGATTTCTCACCACACTCAGAATGTGGGTTTGTGCCACTACCAACACTTAAAGGATGTTGTGTGAGTGCGCTCTCAACTGTTGCTAAGGCTACTCGCTAGTGTCAATTTTAATAGATTGTAGCTCATCCACCAAGACCAAGTAACTATCATCATGACCCAATTTGTCAGCGACGTGCAGATAATTTCCAAGGCAGAGAGAGCCATGCTGGAAAAATGAGGCCGATATATTCCAGAAAGTTGTTTCAATAAAACAATTTTTTTTGCAACAGGTCTTCCTCTTCTCCTCCTAGCAACAAAAAGCAAAAAATGATTCACACAGTGGGTGTCTTCAGTTACCACCACTTGGGAGTGCAGACACCAGAGATTTTAAAACTCACAGGGATCCAAGGCTGTCAAAACAATGAAGAGTTTTTCTACTACACAACAGATGATAGCCTGATGTTCACTTTCTATGGTCCACAGCTGTAAGTTATTAAAGTAGCATTAAGTTGCCAGTCCATACTTAATCTGACACAGCTGTTTCTTAAGTGATTGAACTGAGAAAAGCTCACATTGATACAAAAGTAACACAGAACATTTGATATTCTATCTCATCGTTTTCAGACTATTAAGCAATATTTTTTCTCAGATTAGAACAGAAGTTAGACATTCTCTTAGCACTGTGCTTCCAACAGCGCCAAGCAGAACATGAAATGGTCAAGTGTAGAAGAATCCAGAAAAATACTTGGTAACAGCAACTAGTTCCTCTGTATCATGCACACCTTTGTTTCTAAGCAGCAGTTGGACAGCAATCAGATGAATAATTCATGAAATCAACTCCAAGTGCATCACAAAACACTAATTAAGCTTTGGTGATGTACACAACTGCTAACCAGCAGTAATCTCCAAGGATGGCTCAGCACTTTGTTACCTATGCGCTCACCTTCTTACACAGTCTTTAAACATGTGCACAAGTAAACATAGGCATTAAACTGGTATCATCCACTCCTCAAAACAGAGGTGCTATTATTCCAGGTCTTCCTTCCATTGTAGCAAGCACAAGTGGTCAACCACATCTTCAGACTTCCAGTCTGTGGTCTGCTCAACAATTGGAGACACTGTTTTCCAGCCTCCATGGCATACTTCAAATGCATCTGAAAGCCCCTCACAGATTTAAAAGGAACACACCATGTCTCCAAAGTTATTTGCCTACTCAGCATACTTTGCAGTAGTCAGCTCCAGAAGTTACTAGCTTGACTTGGTTTTTAAAGCTTTTTCCCAGGCCATGGAGTGTCTTGAACAGGAACAGCAGCAAGGTGCTGCCTGAAGCAAGGCCAACACAAGGGCATTCAATTAAACTGTGTAGAGACGACAAGAAAATGAAATGGGATTTGGGATGGAGCTACTGAATATAGGAATTTCCCAGAGAATTTTCCTAAATATGGCCCAGCAAGGGCATAGCTACCAGTGAGTAATGGGCCTCAGTTGAGCCAGGATTCTGGACTCAAAAACGGCCCTTCGTAGTGTGCACTGGTAGGAAATGTTCAGAGTTGGTGGCGGAGGTCAACACTCTGCCTCCACCCACACTAAAAGGTTTCTAGCGGTGCTCAAGTCTCTTACAAAGGGCCTTGCCAAAAAGGAAGTTTTCAGAGTGGGCAAGTTGAGACTGCTGGTTCCACCCACTCTTAAAACCTTCTTGGTGGGGTTGCTGACACTCATGCAGTACCACCACCTTTGTAGGGGTAGGCAGAGGTTAGCTGGGAGACCTCTTGGGAGGGCCAACACCTAGGAAATGACTCTTCCTTTCCCTTAGGGGACCCAATATTGGGACATGAGCCCAGCCCACTACACCCATGCTACAACACTGTGGACAGACCAGCACAGCTACCACACAGATACGGAGCAGTGCCAGTAGAGAGCAAAGGACTTGTAAAGGGACTACAAGGAGATTAAAACATGGGAATAGTCCCTTTAGATGTAGTAACCAAACTTGGCTCTACTATGAACTTCTAAACAAGTTCTTGTAATACAATGGGGACATCCCTCATCCATGGAAATCACATTATCAGGGCCGCATGAACCGACAATTGGGTCCCTTACCTTGGGAATTGTCCTTCTGTGGACTTGATGGGAGGTTATTCAGACTCTGGAGTAATCTACCGCATGGCCAGCAGGAGGCAGCACCAAGCTTTCAGCTGGGCATGCGTAAGGACGTTCCCTCGCTTCCCCGGGTGTGTAAAGCCGACCGACAAGGAAGACCTGAAAGATAAGCAAAGAACAACCCAACACCCGCAACCAGCAGGAAAAAACGTAGGAACCACCCTGAAGGGGTGACAAACGAAAGTCAGTTGGTAAAACAAAATAGTATGATCCCCGGGAGGGCCAAATAACCTTCCATTGAGTTCACAGAAGGACAATTCCCAAGGTAAGGGACTCAATTGTCCATTCTATGGACTCTCAGTCCGGTTATTTGGACTCTGGGAGGTAAAAAGCAGTAAAATTCAGCATAGGGTGGGACCAATTCAAGCAATGGTATCCAAAACACCCTGCGACACCTGCCTCCCAAAGGAGGCCTCGCCAGAGTCAAAAAGATCAATTTTGTAATGTCGAGTGAACGTATGGGGAGTTCTCCACGTAGCGGTCCTGCAAGTCTCAGACAGGGGAGCCCGGGATCGAAAAGCCCAATTCGTAGCAGCCCCCCAGTAGAATGGGCAAGGACTCTAGGAGGGGGAATCAATGCCGCAGCCCTATAGGCATTGGCAATGCAAGCTGATATCCAGCGTGAAATGACCGTCTTGGAGGCCCCATTCCCCTTACATCGGGGGTGATAACTGACCAGAAGTCTTGAGGTACGGCGAAAAGCTGCTGTACGCTCGAGGTAGATTTTTAGGGCTCGATGGAGATCAAGAGTGTGCCAGACTCTCTCAAGGCGATGACAAGGGTGCGGGCAAAACAAAGGCAAGATTACTTCCTGAGCGAGATGAAAAAGAAGAGGCCACGTTAGGCAGGAAGGAAGGGTCTGTGCGTAAGATAACAGACTCTTTTCTGAAAGAGCACAGGGAAGGGTCCATGGAAAGGGCCCCAATCTCAGACACCCTTCTAGCGGATGTAATGGCAATAAGGAACGTGACCTTGATTGAAAGGAAGTAAAGAGATACCTCCTGGAGGGGTTCGAAAGGTGGACCAGTTAGGGCTTTAAGCACCACATTCAGGTTCCAAGAGAGAAACCTGTGGACGACTGGGGGAAGAGAACTTGCGAGCCGCCCTCAAAAACTGTCTGAGGCCCTTGTCTAGACCCTCTTGCAGGAATTGCAGGATGTGTGCAATAGAGGGGGACTGGATGGGAACCCTGTATGAATGACACCACTTCACAAACACCCTCCAGGTGCACTGGTAGATACGTTGTGTGGACTTGCGTTTCAAAGCCAGCAGCGTAGCAATGATGGTATTCGAGTACCCCAGACTCCGAAAGGCTAGGGTCTCAATTTATTTATTTTATTTTATTTTCATAAATTTATACCCCGCCCCTCCTGCCATGCAGCTCGGGGCGGCTTCCAACATTAAAATACAATAAAAACCAGTAAAATTCTCATCAATAATATAAAATATTAAAACAGGACTAAAACAATATAAACCAAAGTAGGTGGGGGAGCTAAAAATGCCCTTCCCTACCCACCCTCCCTCCCAAAGGCCTGGGCGAACAGCCAGGTCTTACAACTTCGCCGGAATGTTAACAGGCTAGGGGCCAGGCGAGCTTCCTCCAGAAGGGAGTTCCAAAGCCACGGCCCTACCACCGAGAATGCCCTCTCCATTGTGGCCCCCCGCTTAACACGGGGGACCTCCAGGAAGGCACCCCCGGCAGACCACAGGAGCAGCTCTGGGGCACGGAGGGCGAGGCGGTCCCTGAGGTATGAGGGGCCCAGACCATGTAGGGCTTTATAGATCATCACCAACACCTTGAACTTGGCTAGGCACGCTATAGGCAGCCAGTGCAGAGCTCGGAGCGCAGGTGTAATATGCTCCCGACAGCCCATCCCCGTAAGAAGACGGGCCGCCGCATTCTGCACTAGCTGCAGCCTCCGAACCAAGAACAAGGGAAGCCCCACGTAGAGGGGGGCTCAAGAGCCAAGCCATCAGCTTCAGAAACTGAGACTGTTGGTAAAGCAGAGGGCCCTGGGACAACAGATCTGTTGAGGATGGGAGGCTCACATGCTCCCCCGCTGAGAGGTGGAGAAGATCTGGAAACCAGGGTCTATGAGGCCAGTAAGGGGCGACCAGGATGACTGTGGCTCTTTGTTGCTTGCACCTGCGTAACACCCTGCTGAGAAGGGGAAACGGGGGGGAAGGCATATACAGTCCCTGGGGGCCACTCTTGGCTGAGTGCATCGTAAGCTTCGGGTCGGGGATGAGGGTCCTGGCTGAAGAACCGGGCAGTTTTGGCGTTGGAGGGGGATGCAAAGAGGTCGAGAATGGGCTGTCCATATCGGGAGACAACAAGTTGGAAAGGTCGAGGGACTGAGGGACCATTCTCCCGGGTCCAGTTGTTTGTGACTGAACCAGTCCGCTTCCACATTGTCCACACCCCTTACGTGTAACACCGACAGCGACAGAAGACAAGTTTCCGCCCAGCACAGGTGGTGTGTGGCTTCCACGTGTAGAGAGGGGGAGCGGGATCCCCCTGGTTGTTGACATACGCCTTGGCGGTCATATTGTCGGTGAAGACTCATGTGGCGTCCTGTTACTTGCTGGGAAAAGTGCCGCAGGGCTAGACGGATGGCTTTTAGCTCCAGCCAGTTCATGCTGTGAGAGTGGTCCCTGGTTGACCAGGTGCCCTGGGTGGCCCCCGTGTTCAGGTGGGCCCCACAGCCTAGGAGACTGGCGTCCTGAGTCTCACGCAGTCAGGGTCCATAAGTGGGACTCCCTGCCAGAAGCGAAGAAGGTGGTCCCACCAATTCAGTAAGAGCAGGACATCTGGGCTGACTGACAGGGAGGCTGGCATGCCTGATATAAGAAGCATCTACCATGATCGGAGGGCACTGCTGTAGCGGGCAGGAATGAAAACGCGCCCACTGGAGATGATGAGTGCAGGATATAATGGAGGCCCATGAGAGACGCCAGTGTTATCAGGAGTGTGCGGGGTTGAGATCGAATTAGCGTGATTAGGCTCCAGATCTTGTGTTGAAGCTGCGGTGGGATGAACACCCTGTTTATGACGGTGTCGAAGATCACTCCCAGATGTTCCAGTTGCTGAGTGGGAGTGAGGTGTCTCTTGTCTGCGTTGACAAGGAAGCTGTGGTAAGACAGGAACTAAATCGAGCGCTGGAGGTGATGGAGTGCGAGATCCCTTGTTGCAGCCTTGATGAGGAGGTCGTCCAGGTACGGGAAAATGGTGATGCCCTCTAGACGAAGGTTCGCTATGAGCAGTACGAGCATTTTGGTGAATGTTCAAGGAGAGGAGGAGAGGCCGGAGGGCAGGGCGCGATACTGCCAGTGCTGATTCTGGTAGCAAAAGCGAAGCCACCGTCTGTGTGCTGGGAGGATGGGCACGTGTAGATAGGCGTAAGCCAATCTCCTGCCGTCAGGGCTAGGGGGATGGAAGAGAGGGTCTCCATCTTGAATTGTTGTGCTTTTATCGCTTTGTTGAGACGTTTTAGGTCGAGAACTCGCCTCCAGTCCATGTTCCTTTTCTCGACCAGGAAGAGGATGGAGTAAAGACCCCTTCCCCTTTCCAGCGTTGACACAGGCTCTATTGCTCCAACGTGTAGGAGCCTGGAGATCTCACGACCCATGGCAACTTGTTTGGCTGGGTCGTGAGGGTAAGGAGACGTGAAAGAACTCTCTGGGTGTGTACCTGAGTTCGATCGCGTATCCCCTCTGCACTGTTCGCAGGACCCAGATGTCCGTGGTTGTGCCCTCCCATCTGTTTGAGAATAGATGGAGGTGGGCGCCAAGGAGGGTAGAGCTTGGGGAACAGGGCTCGGAGCAGTCAGGAGTCTTGTTTGTGATTAGGGGACCCGGATCATTTGGGGTAATGCGTCTGGGCCGGGAATCTGAGACCTGGCTCCGCGTTCTTGCTGGTTTGTGCCACAGGATCGGGAAGACCAGGTGGTGGCAGGAGTGTAGCTTCAGCTTGGGCCATGTGAAAAATGCTGAAAGGGGCAAAAAAAAAGCTTTTAGCAGACCGAACCTGGTGAAGCGAGTGCTTTTTCTTCTTGTTCGAGGCCTCCGCTAATGCTTTATCTAGTGCGGAGTCGAATAGCTTGTCACCTTTAAACGTGCTATTCACTAGCAGATTTTTAGCATGTGGGTCAGCCTGCCAGGAGCATAGCCAAAGCCCGCGTCTGGCAGCTACGTTGGTTTCCATCCCTTTGGCTGCCCACGTGACCATGTCCATAGACGAGTCTACTAGAAAAGCATGCACCAGGGTACGTGCGCCAGGGTACGCCAGCTAGTTTCCGTGAAAGGGCCTTCGAAATGTCCTTACCAAGAAAGGGTCCTTACCAAGTTGGAACCATTTCATAATGGCCCTGGAAACATAGGAGGCTGTAGTAGCCATTTGTAAGATGCTGGCGAGGGCCTCGTAGCTCTTTCTGAGCCCGGTCTCCACCCCCTTGTTGGTGGGATCCTTGGGCAAAAGATCCCCTTCAGAAGGGAAGACAGATTGGTGGGCCAAGGAGGCCGCTGTGGCATCCACCTGCGGGGTCTTTAAGATCAAGTCACTGTGCTTGGAAAAGGAATATAAGGACTGCTGCACCCTGGAAAGCTTTAGGGTTTTACTAGGGTGCTTCCATTGGGCCTGTATCATTTTTTCAAAGGCCCTGTCTAGGGCAACGCCCTTGGATGTTGAGACAAGCTTGGGGATGTATCAGATTCCTCCTCCTCAGAGGAAGAGTCTGATTCCCTCTTCTTCAGTGACCTAGGGGTAATTCTAAGGACCTGTTCTGCTCATCTTAGGAGTTTTGGCCCTTGGGCAGAGGACAACTCCCTGCCCAAATCCTTTGGCCCTTTGGACAGGACATCGCTCCACTCAGAAGGGTCCTTGGATGGGGAGGAGTGGGTGCCGGCAGACTGATCTGAGTCCTCCTCTGAGGTCTGGATAGTGACCAGTGGAGTTCTGGTCCAGCCGACCCTTTTTTTGCGTTTGGGAGGAGGGGGAGAGTCCACCTCTGAAAGGATTTCACCCTCTTCTCTATGGGGTGGGGGGAGGGACACACACCCCCAACGTCCTCCTCAGAGGACGAGCCTATAAGGTCCCCTACGGGTCTCTTTTGTGGAGGCTTGTGGGAGCTCCTATGCTTCCCTTTGCCTGAGGCTCTCAAAGACCCCATAAATGACAATGTTGGGGGGGGGGGGGGGAGGGGAGCGCATTTGCATTTCCGCCTGTCCCTGATCTGGTTCTTCTCTATCCGGGATAGTACCCCCATCATGAACTTAAAGGTATCCTGGAGTTGTAGGAATGCCTGAGCAGGGGGCCCCCTTACTTGGATGGAGGAAGAGGAGGCTGCCTCCACGTGATCCTCTTCAGCTGAGCTGGAGCTCTGGTGTTGGGGGCAGGGCGCTGAAGCCGCAGCTGGGATGGCGGTGGTTTTGGTTTCAATTTCCCCGCTGCAGCTCTCCTGCTCCACTGTGGCTCAGCACACAGCATTTCGCAGTGTCTTGGCTGTCTCGGCCATACTAGCAAGTACCCCGATGCGGGGGGGCATACCGCGTGGGTTGATCCCCCGCACCCGCTCTTCCCCAGTCCATACCCGTGGGGGCCAGATCCGGGGGTTTTACCAGAGCCACTGCTGGTGGCACCTACAGGCACGGTACCAGAGGCAAAGGCCTCTCTTTCGAACTTCTCTGGGCAAAAACATATTAAATTTAAGGTCTGTACGGGTGCGGAGCACCCCACTGCAGCTCCTACTTGGCCAGAGGCAGACTTTCAACTGGGGAAGCGAGGGAGCAACATTCCTACGGATGCCCAGCTGAAAGCTTGGTGCTGCCTCCTGCTGGCCATGCGGTAGATTACTCCAGAATCCGAATAACTGGACTGGGTCCATAGAAGGCATTGGGCACAGGGGCAGAGTAACTGGCCAAACCAGGCAACTCTTCCAACATGGAGTCAATCTTAACTCTTGATCCCTATCTGACTGAGCAGCCAGCCCCACTTCAAAGGGTTCAGGATTCTTAACTCTCAGCAGCTCTCTGTCCTGGATTTTCAAGGCACGGAGAAGTAGGATCTGGACAAGACACTTCGGGAGGGAAATTATGGCTGTTATGCTTGGACAGACCTCCACAACAATGGCTCTCACAGTTGAAACATCCATGCCAAACTAGTTTGCCATGGGCCTACAGCTGTCTGGAGTAGCCAGCTTCCAGAGCTTCATGGCAACCTGCTTTAATACAAGGACAGCAGCACAAATGCTGGTATATCCATGCAGCAACATGGGTCTCGGCTCTTCAATCAGTCCTATCACAGGGCTGCACAGGTTTTGACATGCACTCCTTCATTCCAGTCTTTTGGTACAGGATAGCACAACCAGTCACTGGCTTTGGTGGTAGACCATAAGCTTTGACTGAGAAGGCTGGCTCACTGTCTCAGTTGTGGCAAAAACTCAAGGAAACTCCAGCTAAGTTTTCACAAATTGTTTCATTTCACTCTTCCACAGTGAAAACAACTGTGCTGCAGCATCCTGCTGTTACATTATGCAGACAGTCTCTTCTCCACTCGATTAGTGTCTCTTCGGTGTCATGGCCCAAGTTTCACATGTCCTGATGAAGCACAGGAATGTGTGAAGGTATCCAGACTGCAGCATGTGCTGTGCAAGTAGACCATAACTGTAAATCAGCAGAACTAGTGCCTTGTGCCAAGGGATATCTGCAGGACAGCAAACAGGAGAGGACATTGGATAGCCACTGAAATACACCAAGAACACACAGCATATGCAAACGCAGTTACAGATTACAATATTGTGTGCATCACGATGACTTGTTATGTATATGGATAATGTAATATTATAGGATTCAAAAACTTATGGCTTAAGAGAGGAGTTAAAGCTCTTACAAATTCAACTATGCTCCAAAAAGCATGGAAATTTAAGTTAAGGTTCCTGTCTTATCTTGCACACCATGTAAGCAGTAAAGAGATTGAACTGTCTCACATAGTGCTTGCTTACAACTTAGGCTCCATACACTCACACTTTGCCTTTATCTTTCAGTTCCAAATTCTCTTTCACTGCAGGTTGAGGGCAACACTGAAGCTGGGGACAGCAAACTCCTTCCCACTGCAATATTATGAACTTGATCCCCGTCTCCACTGTAGCCAGAAATTCTCCTTCATTTATAATTTCCCCCTCAAGCAGCAGTTCAAGTGCATCTGCTTACTACACAGGTGATTAAGGGCAGGCAAATATCTGTCTTAGTATATCATGCACTGGAGTACTATTGGGAAGGGATTTGGCTGTTTGTGGCTCTTGATTTAGGATTGGTTGCAATCTGCTTTCCCCTCAGGCACTGCCCTCATTAAGATGATCAAGCTACCTAAAGGTAATAAAAGCTACTAAAAGCTACTAAGCTGTGCTGCTAGAAGAACTTATCTCTCAGCCTTCTCCCCCCATGTATACCCCTCAGGACCTCGATACTCCCTCCCCATACAAACACTGCTCCCCAACCCCGGCTACTCCCCAGCCTTCTCTGTGGATACACATCACCTCTCTCTCAGGATTGTCCCCTCGCAAGCACACCCCTCCCAGAACTTGTCTGTTCTATACCAATAAATATACCCTCCCCCCCCACACCGCCTGCCTCCCTCCAGCATCATCTGTGCATACACATCACCCATTTCTCAGCTTTGTCCACCGTAAACACTCTCCCAGCACCTAGTTGCCATCTCCCCATACGGACACTTTCCTGGCTGTCCCCAGTCTTGTCCCCCTGTACACATCCTGCTTTCATCAAACTTGTTCCCCCGCATATACAGCCCCCAACCGCCTAATACTCAGCTAACTCATTCTCACCAAACCAAATGAAAGTATACAGAGATAGCAAGGGGTCCTGAGTCAGCAATCTGCTCCGACTCCCTGCTGTCTTCAGCTTCAGTGTTGCCCCCAACCTGCAGAGTAAGAGGATTGGGGCTGAAAGACCAAGGCAAAGTGTGGGTGCATGGAGCCTAAGTGGTACGCAAGCACAATATGAGAGACTGTCCAACATGTTTACTGCTTATATGACGTGCAAGTTAAGACGAGAGCCTTAACTTCAACTATGCTCCAAAAAGCATGGAAGTTGTAATTTGTATAGGTTTTTAGATCTTGTAATTTCCATGGTTTTTGAAATGAGAATGCACTAGATTTCCCCTCCTACAATAGTACCAATGTGGAAAAAATAGACTGACTTTGGTCTCGTCTCTAATGTGCCCATCGACAGCTTAAGGTGGCCATAAGCTCCCACAACCATGCCAAGTTACTGGCCTACAAGGGAAGGGTTTTTTTAAATTAATTTTTAAATTTTTATTTAGTCCAATTTTTACCCTGCCCTTTCCAAATGGCTCAGAGCAGCTTACAAAGCAAATAAAAACAGCATAAAAAACCCTCAAACCCCCCAACCTGTCCCCTCCCCCCACCCCAAAACACCCCTAATCCAAACACCCACCAAATCCCACATGCCCTATCCTTGCCCGTCAAATGCGCTAACAAATAAAAAGGTCTTGCATCGCCTCCAGAAGATGCCCAGGTTTGGGCTCAAATGAACCTCAGGGGGAAGGGAGTTTCATAGCATTTCAGCAGCAACCAAGAACGTCTCCCTGCAAGCCCTCACTGTATGAACAAGACTAACAGATGGCACCAGCAGGGAAGTGGTCCCCGCTGATCGCAGGGCTGCAGCGAGGCATCGAAGGACAGGCGATCTCTCAGATACGTGGGGCCCAGACTGTTTTATTTATTTACAGTATTTATATACCGCCCCCTACTGCCCCATGGCAGCTCGGGGTGGTGCACAACGTATAAAATACAATACAATATCAAGTATTACTTAAAACTATAAAAACAAAAGAGGCCTGAGAAAAAGATCAAAACCCCTACCTCCCCCCCCACACAAAAAAACCAAAACCCTCACCCACTACCCATCCCCCTTACCAAATGCCTGATGAAACAGCCAGGTCTTAAATTGCCTACAGAAGGAGGGAAGATTTGGAGACACACAAATCTCTGCTGGAAGAGAGTTCTATAGCCACGGCATGGCCACCGAGAACACCCTCTCGAATGTCACCACCCGAGAAACCTCGGGGACCTCCAAGAAGATGCCCCCAGCTGACTGCAGGGGCCGATCCAGGACACGAGGGATGAGGCGGTCTCACAGGTTTGTGGGGCCCAAAGTGTATAGGGCTTTAAAGGTAATAACCAACACCTTGAATTGGGCCTGGAAGACTCTAGGCAGCCAGTGAAGAGAATGGAGCACTGGTGTTATGTGCTCTCGGTGGCCTGGCCCCCCAAGGAGATGAACCGCTGCATTCTGCACCAGCTGCAGCCTCCGGATTATCATGAAGGGTAGCCCACATAGAGTGCGTTACAGTAGTCCAATCTCGAAGTGATAAATGCATGGATGACGGTGGCAAGATCGGAGCCTGAGCTATATGGCCAAAGACGGAAGACCAGATATAATTTACCAAATGTACTCCTTACCACAGCTGCCACCCAGGCATCCAGTCGGAGCTGTGAATCAAGGAGAACTCCCAGACTCTGAATTTGAGGGACCAAGGAGGGACATACCCCATCAATGGTGGGGGACTCCACTCCCTCGTCCTTACCCACCAACATCACCTCCGTCTTGTCGAGATTCAGATTCAGACTGCTCATCCTCATCCAATCCCCTCACCATAGCCAGACACCGCCAAACACTAGACTGGCAGGCCTGGGTCAGATGAAAATGAAAAGGTACAGTTGAGTGTCATCAGCATACTGATGACACCAAACTTCAAATCCTCTCAAGATTTTGCCCAAATGCTGCACGTACATGTTAAACAGGAGAGACAGAATAGATCCCTGCGGGACTCCACACGTGAGGTTCCGAGGGAACAATGTACAATCCCCCAGTATCACACGCTGAGTTCTCCCAGCCAGGAATGAGCAGAACCATTCAAGAATAGTCTCGCCCACCCTAGCATGGTCCTGCAGGCGAATCACCAGCATCTCATAGCCAGCTGTGTCAAACGATCGAACAAAATCAGAAGAGTGGTTTGATCACAGTCCAACTCCTGGCACAGATCTTCGACCAAGGCCACAAGTGCAGTCTTAGAGCCACAGCCTGTACGAAAGCCAGATTGGGAGGGATTAAGGAATCAGATGCAGTCCAGATACCCCTGGAGCTGCTGGGTCACTGCCCATTCACTAACCTTCCCAAAAAAGGGTAAGTTAGAGACTGGCTGATAGCTGGCAAGGGCATCAATGTCAAGAGATCGTTTCTTGAGCAAAGGTTGCACCACAGTCTCCTTCCGACCCCACAAACCTGGCCTCCATAAGGAAGGCATTGACAACCCCCACCAGCAACAGGCCAATGTCTTCTGGCTGACAGGCAAGGGTCAAGTTCACAAGTCGTGGCCCCCACAGCTCCCAGCATCTCCACTGCATCAGCGGACGATACCTGCTGAAACTGATCCCATAAGACCAGACCAGTTATATCTACTGTATTAAGTGTGGTGACGAAGTCATGGTGAATACTATTTTATTTGCAAAATAGTCTATACATGTTGCAGCGAGCACTGAAATATTCCAGTTTCAGGCGGAGAGAAACTGGACTGACCAGCCTCTTCACCACCTGGAAAAGCTCAGCTGGACACGACTTTGTGGATAGGACAGGACGGCAGCAAAGAAACTTCGCTTTGCTGCCCGCATAGCTACGGCATAAGCTTTTAATACAGCTCTATGCCGCAATCGGTCGGCTTCAGTGTGAGCGCAGCACAACCGTCGTTTTAACTGCCTCCCCTCCTGCTTCAGCTGATGCAGGTCCTCTGTGAACTACGGGGCCCTGTGTTGCCTATGCTCGGGAAGCAGACGCCTGAGGGCCGTCTGGTCGATGGCTTCGGCAAGCAAGGTGTTCCAAACAGCCATGAAGTTATTGAGTGGGTAGCCATCAAGGTCACAAGGTATATCCCCAGAGATTCTGGAACAGATCTGGTTCCACAAATCTCCAGGGGCAAACCATACAAATAGGTTCCACACACCCTGCTGAAGGCAGACATACACCGAGAGACTGGCCTGTAGTAGATAATGGTCTGTCCATGACAAGGGCTTTAAAGGTCAAAACCAGCACCTTGAATTGTGCCCCAAAAGCTATAGGGAGCCAGTGCAGGCTTCAGAGCACCGGTAACGTAGGGTGTGTTACAGTAGTTTCGTCTCGAGGTGACGAAAGCATGGATGACCGTGGTCAGATCTGAATTGGAAAGAAAGGGCCGCAGCCTCCTCACTAGATGGAGTTGGTGAAAAGCACCCCTTGTCCACTGCCACAGCCCAACAATCCAGGCGCAACAAGGGGTCCAGAAGCACTCTGAGGCTGCGAACCTGGCTGACCAGAAGAGGCTGGACTGTCAATAACAGAAGTCCCAATCCCCTCCAGATTTAAAGGTCAGCCAAGTATCGTCACCTCAGTCATGTCTGTATTCAGCTTCAATTGGATCATCCTTAATCCAGTCCTCGACAGCAGCCAGGCATCAGGTAAGCACCGAGACTGCAGGGCCTGGGCTGGATGAAAAAGAGAGATAGAGCTGAGTGTTATCAGCATACTGACGACACTTCACCCAAAAACTCCGAATGACCTCACCCAGCAGCCTTATACACACTGAACAAGAGGGGAGACGGACTAGAACCTTGTGGAACCTCACAGAGGAAGTCCCATGATGACAACAAGCAATCAATTGCCCATCACCACTCTCTGGACCCTCCCTGACAGAAAGGAGAGAAACCACTCAAGAGTGGCCCCACACACCTCTGCCAGGTCCCACAGTTGTGTCAACACCACTTCATGGTCAACTATATCAAAGGCTGCCGAAAGATCTAACAGATCAACAGGGTAGAATTCCCCTTGTCAATCTCTAGGCGCAGGTCATCGACCAAGGCCACAAGCGCAGTCTCCATACCATACCCAGGATAAAAGCCTGGCTGAAATGGGTACAGGAATCTGACGGCGTCAAGATGAGCCGGGAGCTGTCAGGCAATCACCCCTTTTTAGGGAAGGTTATTGAATGGAAGGTTAAAGACAGGCCGATAGCTGACTAGGGAGTCCATCCAAAGATAACTTCTTAAGCAGGGGCCTGACAACTGCAGTTTAAGAACATCCGATACTCTACCCTCCCTAAGGGAGGCATTGACAACCTCAGTCAGCAATGGCCCCAGTGTCTAAATTTAAATTTTTGAATATTTTCATACAATTCTGGGACTTTTTGGCAGTGTCCAATACTTTTAACATGGGAACTTGTCTTGGGAGCAGGGAAGCGCTGCCGCCTGCCCTGGGCACCACGCCGCTCCAGCCGCTTCAGCTCTGGGACCCACCAGTGCAGCAAGTGACAAGCCCACAGCTGCTGTCTCTTCCTCAGCAGCATCTACCCCACTGTCAACTGTCCTAGTTGAACTCCCACACTTATGTACGACTAGTAGCGCTATAGAAATGGTAGTAGTAGCAGTAGTAATAGTAGTATTAGACACTCCAGCACACCCTGCAGGTCCCAGAGAACACAGGAAACCTGGCTCCAGGCCCCTCTGTTCTAACCCACTAGTTCTCACTGCCCTCCCAGAAAACCCAGAAGTTCTGGTTACTCAAGCCCCCTTTCTGGCTCCCAACCCTGCTGTTCTAAATCAATAGCCCCCACCGCTCCCACAGAACCCAGGAGTCCCGTCTCCCACCCCCTCGTACATAATACAATGTTGTACGTCTATGAAACTTTATGGCATAATGGATGTGGATTCTCTGTACAACAATACAGATGTTTAATATGCCTCTCCCTCTACCCTTTTATAGAGAAGAGAAAGAAAGGGAACGGATGTAGCATCAACATATAACCACTTCCCTACATACATCCTATATATGGATACCCATTCTCTTCTAGAAGACAGCATAGAGGGAAAAGTACATAAAACCTACATATGTTTGCACTACGTATCAATCCATATCCATCCCAACATTATTTTAAAATCGGACTCTGCCCATAGGATAACATGGGAACTTCAAAATCTCATAACCTAAAAGCTACATGACAGATTTAAAAAATTCAGACTCAGGAAATGATGAATGCACACTTGAATTTTCTGACACCCCTACACCTGCAAAACTCCCAAACACTGGGATATGCTTACAGATATTAAGTCTCTTTTCCCAAAAGTGGAGTAATTGGAAGGTAAAACAAAGGCGATTTCTAAACAAACATCAGTGTATTCAAATTGTAACAACAAATATGGCATCATACATGAAATAAAAAATATAAATCGCAATACCAAAATCAGATCAAAGTACGAACAACAAAGGATAAGGTATCCAATGGCAGTAACAAATATAAAAGAAATACAAAACATAATTCCATGTTTTGTGCTGATAGGATAATTTCATGAGTAGAATCTTCATGTTTTAATGGAGATTGCAAGCTTCCTTAACTATAGAACGTGAAAGCACCTCAGTTAACAAGAATGCCTTCAAAGGAATGAGAAACAGCCTACAGCACTTCTAGAGTTCGGTAGAAACAGAGAACTGTGGATACTGAAATCAGCTAAATGTGCAGTAGTGCAAAAAGGCAAGCAAAAAATGGTAGGAATTATTGGGGGGGGGGGGCAATAAAATAGAATGGCAAATAAATCCATAGTGCTCCCACCATGAATAT
Source organism: Sphenodon punctatus (assembly GCA_003113815.1). NCBI lineage: Eukaryota > Metazoa > Chordata > Lepidosauria > Sphenodontia > Sphenodontidae > Sphenodon > Sphenodon punctatus. Next base: position 5,161,044 of record QEPC01009299.1, read on the forward strand.
TCTATGCTGTTCTAGGCACCCAATCTCAAAATGTATAACAGAACTGAAATTGTCCAGAAAAAAGCAACCAGTCTGAACGACGGTACAAGAAGTTCCAAATAAGGAGAAGATCAAAAGATTAGGATTTCTCATGACATAATAGAGGTTTTTAAAATCATCAATGGTGTGAAGAAAGCAAATGGGAAGCTATTGTTTACCTTTTACTAGGAAACGTCTAATGAAATCAACATGTAGGAGATTCAAAAACAAGATAGTGCTTTCCCAAACAATGCACAATTCACTTCACTGCCAAAGGATGTTGAAAGATCAATAGTAAAATGTCCCAAGGAACATACTGCAGCTTTCACTTAAATATGTAACAGCTGAAGCCAAAGGATTTACTTTATGGCCATCAATGTTTAGCCCAAGACAATATTCATGCAACAAAATGCTCCCCAGATCATTCAGTTTGCCCAAAAGAAGCTGATCTGCTGCAAACCATTTCCTCGGTTTCATATACTTACCAACACAATTCTCAACTGAGCTGTCTACTATAATCAACTTTTTTTTTTGTTGCACCACAGCAATCTCTCATAAATCATGAAACTCCAACTGCAGAGAAGGTCCTTGGTTACTAACTACAGCCCCAACTGTAACTGCCACTCTCCATGTCACACAAAACATAGCTCACATTGCCAGGAGCCAAAAATTCTGGGGTCACTCTTCTTTGTAGGGGAATGAGCACACTTTGTTGCGACTAAAAGAAATTGCTCTCAAATTCTGTAGGATAAGCTCCATCAGCAGGTAAGAGAGGGATCGTGCATTTGGTTCATACCTGTAGCTATGCACTTCTTTCTAGGAATTCCAGTCTTCGCTCTAAAAAAAAGAAAAAGAAAAATATATACTGAGTGCCCTGCACTTAACACACAAAGATAAAAGGGCTCATGCTCCCATCCAAGAAAAGGGGAGACCTGTTAAGGTGCTGGAAATAGCAGTTTTATTGTGGAAAGAATTAGCGGTATTTGTGAAATGCCTAGCCTGCTGTTTCATGAGCATCACACAAGGACATCAGGATCCAGTCTTGTCTTATGGACTCAAAGTACTACAATATAGAGGACACATACAGTGAAAGGGTCTTGTAGTCACTCTTTGGCATCTCTCTTTAACCGGTAGACTCCAGAGGAAACTGCATACAGTCTGCATCCAAAACACAAGCTTTCAGGGTAGGAAAGTGAAGCACTAGTAGGAAACTGGCTGTAGAGGAATTTGCCAAAACAAAAAAACACATGGTTTAAAAAACCATTAAAGGCACAGCTTCAAAAACAACACACTATCCTCTTCAAAAATATTGCACAAAATGAATTTTACTCTAGCTTAAACTCCAAACATGAACATTTGTTACAATTACAATTCAAAAAACAAAACGCCAAAAATCATGGAAATTTCAATGTTTTCTACCAATATTTCATAATTTAACATCAACATGAAAATAAGTTATGTACTTAATTCCTTACCATACAAACTTACTCTTTTTCAAACTGCCTTAACTCTGTTCTTTACATATATAAACACTGTATTTGTTTTATACAATGAAAGGTTGCCATTGTCAATGTAGACAACTTTATACCATCATCATCAAATTTTTATTGTGATAGCAACTTGGCAACACAAAAACAGTATAAAATAGGTCAAAAAGATACAAAAATAGACACATCAATTAAATCTGGGCTTTCCAGGGTGACCTTTCTTATTTTAATTGCTAGAGCACAAAATTTGGCAATTTGCATGGTTATGGCAAAATCTAGGTCGGCAAATAGCAAGACCAAAGCCTCCTGCTGTGTACACAGACCCAGACTAGCAATTATAGGCTCTAAAGTTAATCACTAAATATGCTCAAATTAGATCCAGTCCAATGTTATAGCTTTGTTTTGTTTACCTAAGTCTGCTTTTGATTTGATTGATCGGGAGCGACTTTGGGTCCAATTGGCACAAATGTCTATTGATCGTAGACGGCTTTTCTTGATTGTGGCATTACATCAAGAGACCTTGCAGATCCGTATGGGTCAACAGTGATCCCTTTCCACATCAGTACCTACCACCCAAGGAGTATGTATGGGGTGCCTACTGGCCCCACTGCTCTTTAATATATGTATTAACGGAGCTGCCACTGAGCTGAAGGATCCATCTTTTCACCCCATCTCAATGGGATTCATTTCTCTTTCACTTATGCTCTACGCAGACGACACAATCCTACTTTCCCATACGCAGGTTGGGCTGAGATTTCTGATGGAGAGCTTTTCCACCTTTTTTTTTCTAAGGAGCATTTAATAATCAATTATTCCAAGACCAAGATTAACTGGCAAATCACAAACGGAGCATAAACCACCATTTAATAGAACAGGTTACCTCATACAAGTATTTAGGGATTATCTTATGAACAACCTCTTGGTGTACACACCCGAGTGTTACGAGAACCCAGGCTGATTGTATTTGTAAGGGAATAATATGTTTCTACTTCTCCAAAGGGGGAAGAAGGGTGCTTCCTGCCATAAAAGTATACAGAGTCAAGTTCCCCTCGCAATTATTGTACTGAATCCCAATATGGGGTCCCATCCCTTATTAGCGAACTGGAGACGGTTCAAGATAGCTTTTTAAGGACCATTCTGCATACACCTAGGAGTACTCCTATAGTTTGCGGAGAGCTGAAACTGGTATCCCATCAATTGCTTCGATAGCTAAAAAGTCTATCTTAAAATACTGGCTGCGCCTATTTTATAGTAAACTGTCAGGCCTCTTACATGAAGCCTTTTCCTCCCCATTGGAGGGCCCATGGGAAAGACTGGGATATTTCTCAGATTTTAACCCATTTAGGCTTTTCTACTATCTGCCAGTTATTACATATCCCAAAGTGCTCTCTTTAATTAAAACCCGTATCCTGGACCAGGAGAGCCAAATGTTAAAGGAAGCCATTGCTACTCAAAGGGTTATGGAGGTATATAAATCCCTTATGATCCAACCCAATGGTGTCGCTTACTTATACTCAGCACTTATATTAGTTGGTCTCAGAGGGTAGCTTTTACATTGGCAAGATTCAGTTTAATGCCATCTGCTGTATTGGGAGGGCAGATTTGCAAAAGTCCCTCGTGAATTAGGATTCTGTAAGTTTGTAAGCATCAAATTGTGGAACCTACAGCGCATGTTATATTTGACAACTTTATAAAATCAGTTGAATACAATGCAATTCTGCACAAAAGGACAGAGTTAAGAGTTTGAAAAAATGGTCATCGAATTATGATAATAAATTAATGCTTAATGAAAAAATGTGAAAGTTTACTTAGTGATAAATATTAATAAAAGTATGTATGGTAAGGAGTTAAGTACATATCTTATGTTCATGTTGATGTTACATTATGAAATATTGGTAGAAAAATTTGAAATAATTTCCATGCTTTTTAGCATTTATGTTTTGTTGTAATGTATGTAGTCAAATGTTTTTTGGTTTGTAATTGTAACCAATTTTCATGTTATTTGGAGTTTAACAGAGTAAAATTCATTTTGTGCAATGCTGTTGAGGAGAAAAGTTTTTTGTTTTTGAAACTGTTGTGCCTTTAACTGTTTTTTTAAAACCATGAGGTTTTCTGTTTTGGTAAATTTCTCCATTTTTTTGGCCATGTGATAAAGTAAGGTAATATAAGTGTTGAACTATGGATCGCTCAAAATCCTCCCCACAGAGGAATGGAGTGAATGACTAGAAGGCGCGTACCTTTACATACCACTGTGCATGCACCGCCTGCAGAACTACATTTTGCATTTTTAATAACTCTGTTTTGGCTGCACCAAACAATTTCACAGAGTAGCACTCAGTGGTGATTTCATACTCCAAGCCTCTGAAGTCTGGGGGCTCAAGGCATGGGGGGGGGGGGGGGGGGGGGGGGGGGGGGGGGAGGTAGGTATATAGATAGTTTAAAATGCTCCCCATGGAGTGAATAACTAAAAGGCATGTACCTTTCCATACTACCATGCACGCGCGAACCTGCAGAACTGAATTTTGTATTTTTAATAACTCTGTTTTCGCTGCACTGAGCAATTTCACGTTAGAGTAGCACTTGGTGGCGATCTCATGCTCCAAGCCTCTGCAGTCCGAAGGCTGAAGTTATTCAGGTGGGAGAGTAATGGGTCACTCAAAATCCTCCCCATGCAGTGAATGACTGAACAACACATAACATTCCTGAATGTCACGTATCTTTCCAGACACTCCTATTAGTTAAAGCAAATGGCAGTAGGTGGCTTCTCGACTGCACGTGCACTAGCCAGCAGAACTGATTTTTAAATCTGTAATAACTAATGTTTCCCTGCACCAATCATTATCACACTACACCAGCACTTGATGTAGATCTCAATTATCTCACTACACCAGCACTTGATGTAGACCATGAGCCCCCAGATTGCACAAGGACGTGCAATCTGGGGGCTCAACTCATCCGTCCGGAAGAGATATTGATGATTCAAAATTATCAGGATGCTGTGCATTTTGACCACAACCAATTAAGATTTTAACAGTTATAACTTTTTATTATTTGGCTGGATCATCTTCAAACTTTGCATGTATGATGGTCCCCACAAATATAAGCCATGGATAAATTTTCAGAACTGTAGGCTCAAGCAGTTTCCTCAATATTGGGGCTTCAGCACTCCTCTGTTTATAATGAAGAGTGGTTGCGCCTTTAACTTACTTACAGCTATTGCTTTAAGTAAAATTCTGGAGGGCTTGGAAGCGCAATCCCTAGTAAGGAAGAGGCTGTAATGAAAGCTACTGAATGCTACACAAAACCTCTGGTGAACAGCAGTTTCAATGAGATTTAAAAAGAGCTGACCAGAACCCGAGTATCCTTTTATAAACTGAATTTTTTGGAGGATGGGAAGAAACCATGGTCAAGCCCATCAGTCAACATACTATTCCCAATTAGCTATAGTGCCATAGATGGTGTCTAGTCTTAATCATGAGCATTTCCATCAAAAGCCATTCCATAATGTCTCTTGGAAATAAGCTCCATTATTGAGCTTAAAAGTGCCTAGGTAACATCATCTGGAAAATATACTAACAAAAACAAACCATGATGATTTTAAATGAAATCTCTGGTAATATTTGATTATCTTTGTCCAACAAACCAGAACAACTGATTGCAATTCCCCTATCCTCAAAATATTTTAAAAATATTAATACTTAAGCTTTCCCCTACCCTCAGGATATTTTTAAAATAATATTGAAGCTTGCAAAGCAATTTTTTCTTTTCTTGAATTTTAATAATGCAGGAAGATACAAATATTTTATTCAACTAATCTTTATGGATCTCTTTAAATCTTTTCATTCTTCTTTTGATTTTTCAATTGAAATTGCAGACACAATGCTTATTGAAAAAGTAATTCAATAAGTTTGTTTGAACGCATACAACCTACTAAGGCACCCTAACTTAACTATATAATATATTTTTTCAAAAGTCAACTCAGTAAGTCCTGTTCAAATTCTAATGAGTTCAAATTCACTGATTTTGTGCTAGGGGCCCACAGGCTTTATAAATAGGGCTCACACTCACATGCTGCATTAAGGACACAATCCAGCAAACACTTATACACATTATAAGTTTATACATGAAGAAGTTTGACTGAATTCAATTAAACTATAAAATGAAGGCAAAGATAAGCAGCTGTCCTTTGTAGGATTGGGGCTTAAGGGCTCAATCATGTAAAAAAAATATATACAACTGTGGAACAACATTCACTGTGAATAGTCCCAGTGGTTTCTGATCGGCACAATATTCTGCATTGGGTTAATTCTTTACAGACATAGCCCATTATAAGATATCCATGGCCCTGACCCTGTACCACTAAAGTCAATAGGAGCTTTGTTATTTTAATGGGAGCAGGATCACATCACTTTACCTTTAATCTTTTTAATGGAGCAGTTTCTGGTATTCACTCCCCCCAACTTCAGCACATTCAATTTCTCTTGTGCAGAAAAGCTTTTGGCTTCATTCTTAATTTTGGTTTCACAAAAGTACCTTTAATTCAGTTCTTTCTTCTGTGTATGATTCAAAACATTTAATTAAATTTAGATATGAAAACAAATTTACATTTCTGCTTTTGTAGATTTTAACTGAATATCAATTATTAGCCAACTGCAGTAAAAATTTAAAGCACAAAAGAAAAACATGATAAACAACTTTAAAATCAAGGATTTTACTAGTTCTTAAAAAAAAAATTCAACTAAAATGGTAATCTTATCATTAATAAAAAAAAATATATGACTTGCTCTATAAAGGAGTTCTCATCTGAGGTGAACAGAATCTTGTCTGAGACATGCTGGATTTCCCCTCGTTCATATGAAGCCTCACAATCTCTCATTTCTTCCTCCGTGACCAATGAAAAATATGTTTTTTAAAAAAGGGGATAGGGATACATCTATATCAAACATCATTCTCTTCTCCAGAATAAACCTTCCTAACTCTCTTAACCGTTGCTCAACTTATTTTCCAAATTTATTTTTGCTCTGTCCTAAATTCCACACAATCTGTTCACTGCCTCAAGTTGAAAGCCCTACCTCCTAAGCAAAGCCCTGACAGAAACAGGTACTACAAACAATCACCACCTTGTTAAGATAAGTGAATTCTAACGAAAACCATGTGGAAGAAATATACTGTAAATAAATGAAATTTAAGCTATCATATAAGCAGTGACAGTGCAAATTCTGCACTCAGTTTTATCGTTAAGAACATTAGAGGGCTTAACACTGTTGGCCTTAGGAAATGTTACCCCTTCCCCCGTGGGGGTGGGAGGTGCTGTGTGAAATTTTTTTGCATGGCAAGCAATGCCCTCATAGGCCTCATCCACAGGAGATGATGTGTGAATGCACCCTAAAATCTATAAACTAGGAATTTATTTGCACCCTTGACTACAGAGTTCCTAATTGCTGCCCAAAGACAGAAAAAAAAACAATCCTAGGCACCCAAAATGCACTATTTTTCATTTTTAAAAGTATAATATATTCATATCCCAAAATTTGTTATGGGTTTCTGCTGGCAGCCCTTAATTGTGGCTAGGAAGTCCCAAGCACTTATTAAAATAAGGCAGGGTTTTGGAGGGGTAAATTGTATTTTAATGTTTTTAAATTATATTTTATGTTTATTGTAAGTGGTAAAAATGTTGAATAAATAAAATAAAATAAAAAAAACCTGGAGTTTTGCCATATGTTTAAAAGCCCCATGACACTATATGTTTGTGAGATTTATAACAGTAAAGTCTCGTGTGTGGCTCACTGAATTATAAATGTAACAGAATATGCTGGGAAACATAACTTTAAAAAAGTTTCAACTAGGGTTCCATTCACAATCCACGCGAATATATTTTAAGAACAGCAGAATTAAGTTTTGCCACTATACATCAGGGAAACCTGTGGCCCATGGGTACTACTACTTAGAGACCTCACTGTTCATAAGCAAATATCATTGTCTCTTTGTACAAACCACTCAGGCAGAGAAGTAAAGGCTCTAAGGTAACAAACCTGACACTTTCACTCAGGAGTCTGGAAAAATTTTCCTCCAGTCAAGGTCTGTGATTCAATTAAAATGACACATTTTAAACAATGCTTTAAACCTCATTGTGAACTAACTTTGGTTGGTGAGAATATGTAAGCTTTCACAGGGCCCTTCCTCAGGCATGTAGAGTAGCAAGAAATATTATTTATTTATTTATACAAATTTATACCCTGCACCCTCCTGCAAAAAGCAGCTCGGAGCGGCTAATATAAATTTTAAAAATATATAAAATACAGTGATACAAAAAAATAAACGAATATACAAAAAAATAGACAAATATACACCACCACCATAAAATAGTGAGGCACCAAAAAGTAAAACCCTACCCCCTAGCCCCTCATTCCCCCCACCCATCTCCTTCACCAAAAGCCTGGCGGAACAGACTGCCATCAAAAGGAGGAGAGACCCGTGGCCACATGGAACTCTGCTGGGAGCGAGGTCCATAGCCTTGGTGCGGCCACCGAGATCGCCTTCTCCATAGTGACCCCCCGCCCCCCCGGAATACCTGGGGAACTCAGAGAAAGGGCTGCTCCAGAGCCCGGGGAGTGAGGCAGTCCCACAGATAGGCAGGGCCCAGGACGTATAGTTATAGGTAAGTACCAACACCTTGAATCAAGCCCAGAAGACTACAGGCAGTCAGTGCAGAGTACGGAGCACTGGTGTAATGTGCTCACAGCAACCTGTCCTCATAGGGCGGCGGGCTGCCACAGCTGCAGCCTCTGAACAGTCACCATGGGTAGCTCCACATAGAGCACATTACAATAAGTCCAGTCTTGAGGTGATAGCTGCCAGGTCGGCCCTATATAAATTGAGCAAATGCAGGACAGGTATACAAGGGGAGGTATGGCAGTGACTTGGGTGTGAGTGGACAGAAGTAACTAGAGAAGGAACTGTAGATGTGGGGAGAGAGAGAGAGAGAGAAACGGAGAGATGCCAGACATTTCAAAACAAAAGTCCTGGCTTAAAGAAAGCACTGTAACTATTGTGTAATTGGGTTCTTATATTATCCCGATCGCTATAATACCACAGATGAATGGAGGAGAGGGAAATACTCCCACCCATCCCTATACACACACAACCCTCTCTCAAGGCCTGCCAACCAATCTTTCAGGCTAGCCTACCTGAAGAGATTAATGTCCACTTGACAACTGTGTGAATAGTTTTATATTGGGGTGGGGTGGGGGCAGGGATGGGGGCTTTCCCCACATATTGTATTTTTAAATTGTTTTAAAATTTTATATTGTTTTAATGAATGTTGTTCACTGCCCTGGGCTGCCCTGTGGGCAAGAGGGGCAGGATATAAATTTTAAACAAATAAATAAATAAATAAAACATTCTCTCCAGGATTCTCCAAGGCCTTGCCAAGAACCCTTGTTAAGCTTGTTCCAAATTGGCCATGTAACCACAGATAGTCATTTGGGGACCCCTCAACTGTAGTAACCAGTATTACAAAATTCAGCTACGGTTGCAAGTGCTATAAAATATAGCTAATGGCTGAACATTTTAATGAGCTACACAGCCCTCTACACCTCTTACAGGATTCTGGGAGATCCTAAGTATACATCACATCACCCAACAAGAAAGGGGGCCAAGAGACCAGTCGTAGTGACCCATATACTATTTGCACCCTATTCCCACCTGTGAGCAGCAGGTCTCCCCTACCTCCTCCCCAAAACTTCACAGAACTAGCAGCAAGATCCTATGCAGAAACTTGATCTCAGATCAAGTCAAATAATCTTTTTATGCAGTCTGAAAATAATACTGTATTTATTAGCTTTCTAGTAACACATTTTCCTACAAGGAAGTTGAATTCAACAGGGGACTGCAGGTGCCACATATTAATCCTCATCTTTCATCCCCAGTAAACCAAAAAACAGGGAAGTCAGCACTCAACAGAAATAAGAGATTTAAAGTTCAAAACTGAATTGCCTCAATTTTATTATTATTATTACAAGCATTTGTATAGCGCCAGCAGTGAACCTGGCGCTTTACATAGCAATGAGAGAGACACGGTTCCTGCCTATGGCTTACAATCTAATAGACTAGGAGGGGGGAGACAGGGATAGGGGACATATGGAAAGACAAGGGATAAAAACATTCAAGTGGATGCGGAGTCTCAGGTGCATGTGCTTGGCTTGGTTGCAGTTAGGCGGACAGTAAATGTTGAGAGGGGAATACTAGCGGGCATCAGGGAAGGCGGCAAGGAAGAGGTGCGTTTTAAGGAGGGATTTGAAGGAACAGAAGGAGGGGGCGAGGCGGATGTGGGGAGGGAGTGAGTTCCAGGCATAGGGGGCAGCTAGGGAGAAGGGACGAAGGCGGTTAGGGGAGCAGGGGAGATGACAAAGGAGGAACGGAGAGTGCATGCAGGAGTGTGTAAGGAGATGAGAGCCGAGAGGTNAGTAACAGGAGTTTGTGAAGGATGCGTTGGGGGAGGGGGAGCCAGTGAAGCGAGGAAAGGAGAGGCTGCATGTGGTCAAAGCGACGGGCCGAGTGGATGACCCTAGCAGAGGAGTTTTGGATGGACAGATGGGGTGGGGGGGACAGATGAGAGCGGGGGAGGCCAGTAAGGAGGAGGTTGCAGTAGTCAAGGCAGGAGATCACCATGGTGTGAACAAAGGTTTTGGCTGAGGAGACAGAGAGAAAGGGGCGAATCCAAGCAATGTTATGGAGGGCAAAGTGACAGGACTTGGGTTTAAAGGAAAGGTGAGTATCGTAGATGAAGCCCAGGCTATGGGCTTGGGGAACAGGATGGATGGTGACTCCATCAATGAGGATGGACAGAGAAGAGGGGGAGGAGGGTAAGGGAGGAAAGATAAGGAGTTCAGTCTTGGCAATGTTGAGCTTGAGCTGACGTTGGGACATCCAGGCGGAGATATCAGACAGACAGTTGATGAGGCGAGCTTGGACAGAAGGGGAAAGTGCAGGAGCGGAGGTAGCGGATAGTAGGGGTGAGCCACGGACGGGGGTTTCGGGGTCGAACGGGGTGGGAGGAGAGAGGGGCAAGACAGTTAAGGGTCGTGGCGAGAGAGGCGTTAAGTGAGATGGCAGTATCAGGGGAGGAGGAGGAGGAGGAGAAGACAGGGAGGAGGCGGCGAAATCTAAAGGGGTAACAGCCTGCAGATCATGGAAGGGGTGTGAAGCAGGTCAAGAAGGGGGTTGGTGGGAGAGGGTGAAGGAGGCGAGGTGATCGTCGGACACAGGACAAAGGTCAATGGAGAGGTCAGCAACAGACAGTTTCTGGAGAGGATGAGGTCGAGAGAGTTGTCTTGTCTAGTTCAAAACATCCAAAAGGGTGAGCTTTTACCAATTCCCTTACAGGAATATTCTACACTGTAGAAGATTTCATCATAAGGGTTATTTCCCTGATATTGATATTTGTCTTTGTTCAGTTTCATTCCATTGCACCTACTTATAGCCCTTTAACAATTTATTTTTTTCTCTGGAATGCTATTTTAAAATGTCAGAAAAGCAACTAACTACAAGTGATTATGGTGTTTTGTTATACTGCATAACTCCTTTGAACCATCAGGAGTAGATGTAGTCCCAGGTGGCTCACTCTGAACCAACAGGTTACGGCAGCAAGACATATTTTGCTGCATAGCAAGGAAGGTTTATGCGCTTGTTTTCAAAAGATGTAGAAACTGAAACATTGTTCTATCCATCGCACACTCTGAAGTACGTGTCATTAATAAGTTCAAGAGATGGCAGGTTTCTATTTAACCCCTTCTTACCATTCTAGATAGGCCTTGTCTGGCTCACTGTCTCAAGTGCACTAGAGAAAGGACAATTGGGTCGCTTACCTTGGGAATTGTCCTTCTGTAGACTCGATGGGAGGTTATTCGGACAATGGGAGTGTTCTCCGCATGGCCAGCAGGAGGCAGCACCAAACTTTCCGCGGGCATGCATAGGGAGGGCACTCCCTCGCTTCCCCAGAAGTATGAAGCCATAGGACCAGGAACGATCTGAAAAACAAGCAAAGAACAACACAACCCTGCAACTAGTGGGGAGAAAACACGGCAGGCACCCATTAAGAAGGGTGCAACAGAACCCAGGCACCTGGTGTACAATGGCACCAAACGGTGAGGCAAAGAAGAGATCCCCGGGAGGGCCGAATAACCTCCCATCGAGTCCACAGAAGGACAATTCCCAAGGTAAGGAACCCAATTGTCCTTTCTATAGACTCTCAGTCCGGTTATTCGGACAATGGGAGGTAAAAAGCAGTCCCCAAAATTCAGCAATGGGCAGGGCAGGGTCTAAACAGCGGGATCTAGGACGCTCTGCAGGATCCTCCTACCAAAGGACACCTCTGTAGAGTCCAAAAGATCAATCTTGTACTGCCTGGTGAAAGTATGAGGGTTCTTCCACGTGGCAGCTCCGCAAATTTTGGATAAGGGGGCCCTAGAATGAAAAGACCAGTTTGTAGCTGCCCCCCGGGTGGAGTGGGCCAGCACCCTATTGGGAGGGGGCAGACCAGAAGCCCTACAGGTATTGGCAATGCAGGCCGAGATCCAACGGGAGATGACTGCTTTAGAAGCCTTATGCCCCTTGGATCGAGGGTGGTAATTAATGAGGAGCCCGGAGGTACGGCAGAAGGGTCCCATATGCTCGAGGTAGATTTTACGGGCTCGGTGAAAGTCAAGGGAATGCCACCGCTTTTCCAACCTGTGACAGGAGCAAGGACAGAACAATGGACGGATAACTTACTGAGAAAGGTGAAAAGAGGATGTCACCTTAGGCAGGAAGGAAGGGTCTGTGCGTAGGACACCAGACTCCTTTCTGAAGGAGCACGAGGTCGGGTCCACAAACAGGGCACCAATCTTGGAAACACTCCTAGCAGAGGTGATGGCAATGAGAAAGGCTACTTAGATTGAGAGAAAGTATAGACACACCTCCTGGAGAGACCACGTTCAGGTTCCAAGACGGAAACAGGTGAACAACTGGGGGGCGGGGGGGGATATCCAGCGAGCTGCTTTTAAGAATTGCCGGATGTGGTAGAGGAATGAAAGATGAATTCCAGAACAGGACCGCAGGGTACTATTGAGGGCAGCCAGTTGCCTAGCGAGGGTGTTAGGCCTAAGGCCTTTGTCTAAACCCTCCTGTAGGAACTGGAGAACCTGAGCAATAGAAAGAGACCAGGCTGAGACTCCATGCGTGCAACACCACTTCACGAACACGCCCCAGGTACACTGGTAGATGTGTTAAGTCGACTCGCGTTTAGACGCCAGGAGGAGTGTCGCAATCACTGAGTCGGAATACCCCAGGGTCCGAAGGGCTAGGGTCTCAAAAGCCAAGCTGTCAGTTTCAGGAATTGTGACTGTTTGTAAACTAAGGGGCCCTGGGATAGCAGATCTGTCAAGATGGGAAGCTCTATGTGTTCTCCTCTCGATAGGTGGAGCAGATCCGGGAACCAGGGTCTGGGAGGCCAAGAAGGGGCTACTAGGATGACCGTGGCCCGTTGTAGTTTGCACCGATATATCACCCTGCTGAGTAGGGGAAATGGAGGGAAAGCGTATAGTACGTCCCATGGCCACTGCTAGCTAAGAGCATTGTGGGCTTCGGCCTGGGGATAAGGGTCCCGGCTGAAGCAGTGGGCAGTTTTGGCATTGGACGGGGAGACGAAAAGGTCGAGAATGGGCTGGCTGTAACAGCGGACTATCAGCTGAAAGGCCAATTGACTGAGGGACCATTCACCCGGGTCCAGTTCCCTGCGGCTGAGCCAGTCCGCCTCTCAGTTGTCTACTCTCCGTATGTGTCGTGCTGACAGCGAGAGGAGTCGAGTCTCCGCCCAGCGAAGGAGTCGAGTGGTTTCGGCATGTAGCGAGCGTGAACGGGATCCTGCTGACGTACGCCTTGGCCGTTGTGTTGTCCGTGAAGACGATCACATGACGCCTCGTCACTTGCCTGGCGAAGTGGAGCAGAGCTAGATGAATGGCCTTCAGTTCCATCCAGTTCATGCTGTGCATTCGGTCCATGACAGACCAGGTGCCCTGCATTACATCTGCGCCCAAGTGGGCTCCCCAGCCAAGGAGGCTAGCGTCTGTCGTCAGTCTCACACGCTCGGGGTCCATAAGGGGAACCCCCTGTGCGAAGCGGAGTGGGTCCTCCCACCAATTGAGTGAGAGAAGGGCTCTCGGACTGACGGGGAGGTAGGCAGGCGTGTTGGTGACTAGGAGTGTCTGCCATGGTCAGAGCAACTCCTGGAGTGGCCTGGAGTGGAATCGTGTCCACTGGAGGTGCCGCATGCAGGACACCAACAGACTTAGGAGGGAGGCAAGAGTTTGTATGGATGCTCATTGCAGTGAGCAAACCACTGCTGGCGTCGGATTCTGAGTTGGCGTTGTGGAGTGATGAATATCCTGTCCCGAACAGTGTCGAAGATCACTCCTAAGTGTTCCAGACTCTGAGTGGGCGTAAGGGGACTCTTTCTTGTTTATGAGAAACCTGTGGTAGGTCAGGTATTCTATCGTGCGCTGAACATGGAGGAGGGCAAGATCCTTCGTTGCGGCTCTGATGAGGAGGTCGCTGTGGTACAGGAATATGGCCACGCCCTCCAGGCGAAGGTTGGCAATGAGGGGCACGAACACCTTGGTAAAGGTTCGAGGGGAAGTGGAGAGGCTGAAGGGCAGTGCATGGTATTGCCAATGGTGGTCTTGGTAGCAGAAGCGGAGTCATCACCTGTGGGCAGGGTGGACGGCGATGTGCAGGTACGCATCCTTGAGGTCTAATGATGCTAGCCAATCCCCTGCAACTAGGGCTAGAGAGATGGAAGAGAGGGTCTCCATTTTGAACCTCTGGACTTTTACTACTCTGTTGAGACGTTTCAGGTCGAGGACTCCCCTCCACTCTCCGCTCCTTTTCTGGATGAGGAAGAAGATGGAGTAGAGGCCCCCTCCTTTTTCTAGTGTCGGGACCGACTCTATTGCCCCAATCTGCCCGAGTCTGAAGATCTCGAGGCACATAGCATCGTGTTTGTGGGTGACGCGGGAGGCAGGGGATACACGTAAGAACACCCTGGGTTTATTATTTATTTTTTATTATTTATTTTATAAATTTCTACCCCGCCCCTCCTGCGAACAGCCCGGGGCGGCTTCCAACAATAAAAACAATACAATAAAATACATATTTAAAATCAACAACAACAATATAAATTATTAAAACAGGGCTCCGGACCTTCATAATACATAAATAGATAATAAATAAGGTGGGGGAGCTAAACCCCCCACCCCACCCCCCCCCCCCCCCCAAGGCCTGGGCGAACAGCCAGGTTTTACAACTTCGCCGGAATGTCAACAGGCTGGAGACCAGACGAGCTTCCTCCAGAAGGGAGTTCCAAAGGCGCGGCGCGGCCACCAAGAATGCCCTCTCCATTGTGGCTTAACATGGGGGACCTCCAAGAAGGCACCCCCGGTGGACTGAAGGAGCCGTTCTGGGGCGCGGAGGGCGAAGCGGTCCCTGAGGTATGAGGGGCCCAGACCGTGAAGGGCTTTGTAGATCAACACCAAAACCTTGAACCTGGCTTGGCACGCTATCGGCAACCAGTGCAGAGCACAGGTGTAATATGCTCCCGACGGCCCATCCCCGTAAGGAGACGAGCCGCTGTATTTGTATTTGAGTTCACTGGTTTGTATTTGAGTTCAATTGTGTATCCCCTCCCCACCGTCTGTAGCATCCAGGCGTCAGTGGCCGCATTCTCCCACCTGTTCGTGACTTGCTGAAGACGGCCTCCGAGGAGAGCAGAGTCCAGTGCAGAGCAGTCAGGAGTCTGGCTTGCAGCTGGGTGACCCGGAACGTCTGTGGTAGGATGTCTGAGAAGGAAACCTCTGCGGCCTGGATCCGCGTCCCTGATGGTTCCTGCCGCGAGACTGGGAGCTCCAGGAGGGGCCAGTGGTGTAATTGCATTTCAGTCCCTGTGTAAATCGCTGGAAAGGACGGAAAAAGTTTTTAGACTGGACCTAGTTACAGGTGTGCTTCTCTTTGTTCGAGGCCTCTGCTAGAGCATTCTCCAAGGCAAAGGCTAATAGTTTCCCCCCTTTGAAAGTGCTATTGACGAGCAGGTTCTTTGCGTGAGGGTCCGCATACCAGGAGCGGAGCCAAAGCTGATATCTGGCTGCCACATTAGCAGCCATGCCCTTGGGTGACCGTGTCCATTGAAGCGTCCATGAGGAACGCGTGGGCCATAGTCACGTTAGAGGCTAGTTTCTTTGAGAGTGCCTCTGAAATATTTGGGTCTTTGTCCAGTTGAAGCCATTTCATGATGGCCCGGGACACGTAAGAAGCCGCAGTTGCCATCTGTAATATGTTTGCCAAGGCCTCATAGCTCTTCCTGAGCCCTGTTTCCACCCCTTTGTCAAGTGGGGTCCTTGGGCAACAGATCTCCCTCAGAGGGGAGTACTGATTGGCAGGCCAGGGATGCAGCTGCGGTGTCGATCTGGGGGGGTTCTAAAGATGGTGTTGCTGTATTTAGAGAACAAATAGAAGGACTGCTGAACCCTGGATAATTTCAAGGTTTTCGTGGGTTGCTTCCACTGTGTTCTTATAAATTTTTCAAAGGCCCTATCAAGGGTGGCACCCTTTGACCTAGTCACCAGTCTAGGAATGTAATCTCTATCAAAGTCCTCCTCCTTAGAGGACGAGTCCGAGTCCCCCTTCTTTGGGGTCCTGGGAGTGATCCTGAGGACCCGTTCAGCCCGTCTAAGGAACTTCAGTCCCTGGTCAGAGGGTAGCTCTCTGCCAAACTCTTTCGGACCCCTGGACAAGACCTCATCCCACTTGGCAGGGTCTCTCACGGACAAGGGGGGAGGGGTAGTGAGTGTCGGATGCCTGATCCGAATCCTCTCCTGAGGTTTGGATCATGACCCAAGAGGTTTTGGTTTGGCTGCCCCCCTTCCTCCGTTTGGGGGAGGGGAGAAAATCAGACTCTGAACCTCCGGGGGGGGGGAGTTCGTCCTCCTCCCTGAGTGAGGAGCCCCCTTCTTCATCCTCGGAGGAAGAGCCGAGGAGTTCCCTGATAGGTCTCTTTCTAGGGGCTTTGTGGGAGGTTTTATGTTTCCCCTTGCCCGAGGATACCTTGAAGGACAGCTGGGGGGGGGGGGGG
>QEPC01009299.1:5177794-5211931 GCA_003113815.1 Sphenodon punctatus
GGGGGGGGGGGGGGGAAGAGGGCAAAGCCTTGCGAGAAAGGGCATTTGGGATTCTTACCTGTGAAGTGCCCTTCTGTAGCCTTGCAGGGAGTTTATTCAGACTCAGGGAGCGATCTCCCTCGCATCCACTAGGAGGCAGCAAAGACTTTCTACTGGGCATGCGTAGGGAGCGCTCCCTCAGGAGTAACACAACCAAAGATGAGAACTGAAAAATATAAAAACAAAACACAACCTTCCCCATAACGGGGTAACCATGTAGAACAATCTAACTTATTTTAACAGAAACAGATTAGAAACAGATGGGTGGGCCGAATAAACTCCCTGCAAGGCTACAGAAGGGCAATTCACAGGGTAAGAATCCCAATTGCCCTTTTTTATAGCCTTCAGTCCGTTTATTCAGACTCAGAGAGATAACAGAGCAGTTAGTTTATTCGGCACGGGCAGGGAAACAAGTCAGTTAGATCCCAGCACCATCTGCAGAACCCGCCTGCCAAAGGCGGCTTCGGTGGATTGATGCAGATCCACCTTATAACGCTTGGTGAAGGTATGTAGGGACCTCCAGGTGGCTGCCCTACAAATCTCCTCCACCGGGGCCTGGGAATAGAAGGCCACATTGGCGGCTGCTCCCCTGGTAGAATGGGCTAGGATAGGATTGGAAGGCTGAAGTCCCGAGGCTTTGTAAGCTTCCGCCACACAAGTGGCAATCCACCCTGAGATGACAGGCTTAGAGGCCTTTTCCCCCCTATGGCGAGGGTGATATTTAACCAGCAAACTGGGGGAACACCTGAAAGGGGCCATACGAGTCAAATAAATCTTTAAGGCCCTGCGCACATCTAATGTGTGCCAAGTTCTTTCTAGTGGGTGGCTAGGCCATGGGCAAAAGGACGGTAGAATGACATCCTGAGACATATGGAAGGAGGATGAGACCTTAGGGACAAAGGAGGGGTCTGGACGGAGACGAACAGAGTCCTTCCTGAAAACACAGAAGGCCGGGTCTGCAGACAGGGCCCCAATCTCTGACACCCGCCGTGCGGATGTAATGGCTAACAAAAAAGTAACTTTGATCGACAAAAAGAACAAAGACACCAAGTCCAAGGGCTCAAAAGGAGAAGCTGTTAGAGCTTTGAGTACCAAATTAAGGTTCCAATTGGGGAATCTATGCACTACCGGGGGAGAAATTTTACGAGCGGCCCTTAGGAATTGTCTCGTGTGGGGGAGTTGAAAATCGAGGCCCACCCGCTGCCCCCAGGGTACTGTCAATTGCGGCTAATTGTCTTGAAATTATGTTGGGACGTAGGCCCCTGTCAAGCCCCTCTTGTAGGAAGTGAAGGATTTGTCCTACTGATGGTTGTAGGGGATTTATTCGGTGCGCAGTACACCATGTCGCGAACACCTTCCAGGTACATTGGTAAATGCGATGGGTTGATTTACGTCTGGAGGCTAACAATGTCTGGATGACCGGGTCTGAATACCCCAATGATTGAAGGGGTACGGTTTCAATAGCCACACCGTTAGTTTGAGGAACTCCGGCTTTTGGTACAGAACAGGTCCCTGTGACAGGAGATCGGGTGTGAGATCCAGTGTCAGCCGCGTCCCCTGTGACATTGCGAGTAGGTCTGGGAACCATGGGCGGCGAGGCCAAAATGGGGCTACAAATATCACCGTGGAGAGTTATGTCTTGCAATATTGAAGAGCCCGACTGAGCAGAGGAAAGGGAGGGAAAGCATAGAGGAGTCCCGTCGGCCATGGATGATTGAGAGCATTCATACCTTCGGCCTTTGGGTGAGCATGTCTGGTGAAGAATCGAGGCAGTTTGCAGTTGGTCGGTGAGGCAAAGAGGTCCACTTCCGGTTTGCCTAACTTCCGAGTTATCTGCCGGAATGCCGACGGACTGAGAGACCATTCCCCCGAGTCTACTGTTTGGCGACTCAGTCAGTCCGCTTCGATGTTGTCTGTCCCTTTGATGTGCAGGGCAGAGAGAGAGAGTAGGTGGGTCTCCGCCCATTTCATCAGCAGCATCGCCTCTTTGTGTAATGGTCTGGATCGGGAGCCCCCCTGGTGATGGACATATGCCATGGCTGTGGTGTTGTCTGTGAATACTACCACGTGTTGCCCATTTACCAGGGGGGGCAGAAGTGTAACAGGGCCAGTCGTATGGCCTTGAGTTCCAGCCAATTGATGCTGTGGCTGGTGTCCACTGGAGACCAGATTCCCTGTGTGAATGCGGTGTTGACATGCGCACCCCATCCTAGAAGACTCGCATCTGTGGTCAAGATCACCCTGCGTGGCTCCGAAAGGGGAACTCCCTGGCTGAATCTTTCTGGGTCTGTCCACCAGGAGAGGGACTGGACGGTCTGTAGAGGTGTAGGTATGGAAACCGAGCAGTTGTCTATTATGTGTTTCTGCCAGGGGCAGAGCAGTTGTTGTAGTTTGCAGGCGTGACAGCGAGCCCACTGTAGGTGTCATATGCACAAGATCATGCAACTGAGCAGGGATGCCAAGGTTTTCAGTGAGGTTTTGTGACGAGCCTGGACAGTTGCTATGGGCGTCTTGATTTTGTCTTGATGTGGGGTGGGGATGAAGATCCTGTCTAATTGGGTGTGGAAGATGACCCCCAGGTGTTCGAGGCACTGTGACGGGGTCAAGTGGCTCTTTTTGAAGTTGATTTGAAACCCATGATGTTCCAGGTAATTGACGGTGAGGTGCACATGCTCTTGCGTCAGTTCGCGAGATGTTGCACGGACCAAGATGTTGTCCAGAAAAGGGAAGATAGCCATTCCCTGCAGACTAGATTGCTAGTGAGATTGAGGCCAAGGTCTCCATTTTGAACTTTTGGATCCTGATAAATTTGTTCAGTCTTTTTAGATCCAGTACCGCTCTCCATTCTCCTGACTTCTTTTGTACCAAGAAGAGAAGCGAGTACAGGCCTTTTCCCTTTTCGTACCAGGGGACTCTTTCTATGGTGTCCAGTTTGTGTAATCTGTCGATTTCGGATGCCATAGCTTTTCTTTTGTCCGGCGCCGCCGAGATGGGGGATATCCGGAAGAAGTCCCTTGGCTTGGTTTTGAGTTCGATTGAGTATCCTTGCGACACTGTTTGGATGGCCCAGGCGTCAGAGATCGATTGTTGCCATTGCTTGGGGAATAGGTGGAGCCTTCCTCCCAGAGGAACTGAGTCTGGGGAGGAAGTGTCCAAGGAGTCAGGATTCCTGATTGCGAGACGGGGATCCTGGTCGTCTGGAATATGAGGGTTGAAAGTTAGGTCTTTGAGGCTTGGATCCTCATCCTCTTTGGCCTCTGCCTCTCTGTGGTTGATTCCATGAATTGTGCGAGTAGTACTGTAGCCTGTGGGTCTGATTAAATCGCTGGAACGGTCGAAAAAAGGTTTTAAAAGACTGCACCTGGTTAAGCGAATGCTTTTTGTCCTTATTAGAGGCCTCGGTGAGAGCCTTGTCTAAAGCCTGGCCCAATAGCTTTCCTCCCTTAAATTTACTGTTAACCAGCAGACTCTTTGCGTGGGAGTCAGCTTGCTACGATCATAGCCAGAGACGTCTGCGCGCAGCTACATTAGCTGCCATGGCTTGAGCCGACCATGTCCATGGAGGCATCCATAAGAAAGGCATGGGCCAGCGTAACGTTGGCTGCCAGCTTGCGCGACAATGCCTCTGAAATGTTAGGGTCCTTGGCTAACTTAAACCACTTCATAATGGCTCTGGAGGCATATGAAGCAGTGGTAGCTATTTGTAGATTGTATGATAAGGCCTCATAGTTTTTTCGAAGCCCAACTTCTATACCCTTGTCTGTCGGGTCTTTGGGTAACAGGTTCTCTGATGAGGGGAATAGAGATTGGCGGGCTAGTGAGGCTGCGGCAGAATCCACTCTAGGTGGTTTGAAAATGGGATCATTCTGTTTAGTGAACGAATACAGAGACTGTTGGACCTTAGAGAGTTTAGAGGACTTGGTGGGCTGTTTCCACTGTGCCCTAATTATTTTTTTAAATGCTCTGTCCAAAATCACTCCCTTCCCGCTGCCATGCAACTTAGGGATATAATCCCTATCTGAGTCCTCCTCCTGAAAGGAGGAGTCTGATTCCTTTTTCTTTTGCGTGCTAGGGGTTATTCTAAGTACCCTTTGCGCCCTCCGGAGGAGCTTGGGGCCTTGTTCAGATGGGAGCTCTCTGCCCGCCTCCTTGTGCCCCTTTGGAAAGGACATCCTCCCACTCAGGGGCTTCCTGATCCCCTGCACTGATAGAGAGGGCCAATTCCTCCCCCGATCCCCCCGATGATTGTGAGGGGGAAGGGGATCTGGTCTGTCTTTCTCTCCTGCGCTTCTTGTGCGGGGGTTGGGGGGGGGGGGCTCTTGGTCTGAAGAAGAGTCCAGAACTTCCCCCTCCTCCGAGAGGGGAGCCTCCCCTTCATCCTCTGAGGATGATCCCAAGAGGTCCCTGAGAGAGAGCTTGGGGGGTGTTTTATGGGCAGGCTTGCTTGCCTGCTTGCTTTTTCCTGCCTTTTTGCAGGAGCCCTTAAAGTTGGGGGGGGAGGGGAACTAGAGCGAGCCCGCTTCTGGTTCTTTTCTATATGCACGAGGACCCCCATCATGGTCCTCAGTGCGTCCATCTGAAGTTTTCTGAACGATTCCGCCTCCCCATGCCCCCTTACTTGTGAGGAGACAGATGATTCTGCCTCCTCCTGTGCTTCCAGCTCCTCAGCCTCAAAGATCCACCGCTCCCCCCTGGATTCAGCCAGCGTGTCCTCTATGCGAGCTGCGGGGATCGCGGCCTGGATGGAGCTGCCCTGCGCGGTTTCACTTTCGTGTTCAGGGGCTGAGGCTTTAATGGCGGTGACTCAGCAGGTCTTTGCCGTCTCCGCCATCCCATGCGCTGTTTCAGAAGGTCCGTACCCTGGGGTCAGATCCTGCGCTGTGGGCACCCGGGCCGTACTCAGGAGCCAGCACCGGAGTGAGAGGAGGCTCTGAAAAAAAAACACCGGGCCGTACCTGGGGTCCGGCACTGAGGCAGAGGCTTTTAATGCCCTTAGGGGCTAGGCTGCTCTTTGTAGAAGAAAAACCCCACAGGGTCGAAGAAAGTCCAGTGGGGGTGCGGAGCACCCCTGCTGCACAACCTAGTCGAATGGAGGCAGACTTTCGACTGGGGAAGCGAGGGAGCGCTCCCTACACATGCCCAGTAAAAAGTCTTTGCTGCCTCCTAGTGGATGCGAGGGAGATCGCTCCCTGAGTCCGAATAAACGGACTGAAGGCTATATAGAAGGCCTCTCCCTGGCTTGTCTCTTCTCCATACGGGCCAGAATCCCCATCATGGACTGTAATGTGTCCATTTGTAGCTGTTTGAGAGATTCTGCCTGGGACCCCCTTACTTTCAGGGAGGCAGATGAGGCTGCCTCCTCATGGTCCTCATCTTCTCCAGAGCTAGAGCTCTGGTGCTGTGAGTGACGCGCCGGAGCCGCAGCGGGGATGGTGGCAGTTTCAATTTTGCTTTCCTCACCGCTGCTTTCCCGCTCTGCTGTGGCTCGGCGGGCGGCATTTCTTCTGGTTTTGGCTGTTTTGAGTACCCCTCAGCGGGGGGTGGGGTGGGGGCGTACCGCGGGGGTCAATCCCCCGCACCCGTTCTGCCCTGGGAGCTGGATCCGGGTGTGTGTGTGGTGTCGGTGAGTCGCTGGTTCGTTGGCGCTGCGCGGCGCTGGTGGAGAGGCAGGAGCCTCTAAGTAAAGCCTTTACTCACCTGACCCTGTAAGGGTCTCTAGTAGGATCGGGTGCGGAGCACCTGTGCTGCAGCTCCTTGGCTGGAGACAGACTTTCAACTGGGGAAGCGAGGGAGCACTCTCCCTACGCATACCCAGCTGAAAGTTTGGTGCTGCCTCCTGCTGGCCATGCGGAGAACACTCCCATTGTCCAAATAACTGGACTGAGTCCATAGAAACATATTTTCCTAATACTCAGCTCCTCATATCTTGACTTCTGTCAGAGTGGAACCAACTACTGAAGTTCTGTCAAGGTGGTGTGTCATATTCTGTATGGGTGCTTCCCAAGAATAATTTCACTCTGTCCAGCTCTACTTTCTCAAAAGAGCTACAATTCAGCACAGAAAAAGTTTTGGAGTTCATTCCCAAGGCATGGGAGAAGGGGAATGCATAACACTGAAGAACAACCAGAAGCTACATTGGGTAATGTCCTAATTGGGTTTAAATTAATATTTTGAGACCTGTTCGGATTTAAGTGCTGCTCCTTTGCACTGGTTGGTGCATGTTAAGAAAGGTATGCCTGTGTAAAAGGACAAGAAACAGAAAAGCATAAACAAGGAAATGATATTGAGTTCCCAAAGGATGTGGCAGGTGGAATACATGAGAGGATCTTGGACACTCAGCACAAATTTTCTGAAAGGAGAGCTTGGTGCCTCAGAAGAGACATATAGCAATAAATATTGTAGGACTATCAAATGGAGGAAACACCATTACCAGTTTATGTCCACTTTACACAACCAACAATAATCAGAAACCAGTCACACAACACACAGTTATTTGGTGAGTGGGCAGTCCTGGAGAAAGCAAGTCACTCTCTCCTGTTCTAATCAAAATAGGTCTGCTAGGACACCTTGAGATCTCAGTCCCAGTTGCCCCCCAAAACCTACCAGCTTCCTCCAGTTAATGGGTTCTACCCTACTAGCCACATGCATCACGTGTTGGGGCCATCATTTGATGCCAATTCTCTGGCCAGTTACTGCGGTCTCTACCCTACCCTTTTTAGGCAAGGTTATTGAACACACAGTCGCTCAGCAACTTCAGGCAAGTCTATGTTATTGGCTTGCTGGACCCTTGGAGGTCCAATTTTTTGTCCTGGATATGGTACTGATAATGCACTTGTGGCTCTGGTCAACCATCTTCACCAGAAGATTGACAGGAAAAATTGAAAATCGTACCGTTAATCCTGTTAGATCTCTCAGTAGCCTTTGACAATGTAGATTATGAGGGGTGATGACTTGGCAGGGGTGTGCAGGGCTGCTAGAGTGGTTCCATTCCTTTCTTTCAGGAAGGTCCCAGCAACTGGTGATGGGGAATTGCTCGTCATCCCCATGGGACTTCCCCTGTGAGTTCGTTTGCCCTCTTGTTCAATGTGTATTTGAGGCCACTAGGTGCGATTGTGCATAGATTTGGGGGGCAGTACCATCAGTATGCTAATGACACCCAGCTCTATCTCCCCTTTTCATCTGACCCAGGTCCTATAGTCTTGGTGCTTATGCAGTGCTTGGCTGCCATTGGGAATTGGATGCAGGTAAACCAAGTGAAGCTGAAACCAGACAAGACTGAAGGGATAGTTGGCTGGTCATGTGAATCCTCTGATCACTCAGGTTAACAAACTTGAGGTGTTCCTGGATCCTTTGTTGCTGACTGCAGCAGTGGCAAGTAACGCTTTCTACGAACTCCATTTGGTGTAGAGGTGGTGACCTTTTCTATCCAATTCAAACCTGGAAATTGTCATTTATGCTTTCTTAATATCACGACCAAGCTACTGCAATGCCCTCCACATGGGGCTGCACCTGAAGACTGTTCAGAGACTGCAGCAGATGCACAACGCAATGGCCTGCCTTCTGACGGGGGTGGGTCTCCTGGAGCACATTACGCCTATGCTCCAAAATCTGTGCTGGCTGTCAATAGTGTTCCAGACACAATTTAACGTGCTGGTTTTGACCTATGAAATTCTTACTGACTTGGGTCCTACCTATCTAAAAGACTGCTTTCCCCCCTATGTTCCATCGCGCACATGTTGGTCAGCCGGAGGTGCCCTCTTGCAAGTTCCTCATTGCACCCAGTCCAGACAACATGGGCATGTAGAGTTTTTTTCCATGGCCTGTCCCACAGCTTTGGAACACCCTTCCCCTGGAGGTTTGCCAAAGCATCTCCAGAAGGCAATGCACAACCTACTTATTTGGCCAAGCTTTTATCGGGGGGGGGGGGGAAAGACAGGGTTTGCGGGGCAGGGGTGGTAGTGATTTTAATTGGGATTTCATATGGTTTATTTTTTATCAGCATTTATATTTATGATGTTGTCATCTACATACATAACCACACATCTAAGACACAGTGGGTGCCTCCACACAAGCTGCTGAGGGCTCGATCCCTGCATGCCCCATGGCAGGCAAAAGTTGCTGCCACATTTAGGGGCCAGCATGGGGACCAGGACAGGCATTCCCCTCCCCAAATCCACCTCTGGTTGTGGCAAAGCAGACAAGGGCCAGGCACATGAGCTGTCACGCGCTACCGTACTTTGGGCAAACTTACCTCGCTTTGGGTAAGTCTGCAGGCTACGCATCCTCAGGCTTTTTCAAAGGATGCAGTGTGTAGCAGTCAGCTGCCAGCCCTGCGGTGGGATGAATATTTGGTAGCCGCTAGGCACACAATGCACTGCATCATGTGGTTAGGCTGCATGGAGTGGGGTAACGCTTCCCAAGGCGTGATAAGTGCATCACCATGATCGAGGACCAAGTCAGTTGAGGCCCCTTAAACAGAGCATCAAGATATAGTGGGGTGAAAACCTCTTCTCTTACTTGACAGATAACACACAGAGAGCTTCAATAGCCTAAATTCCAATGATACAAAGGTCTAATTACCAAAGATGCATAACACCTAGAAGCCAAACATCAACAGGAGCGGAAAGTGGTCAGCACCTCTGTAAAACCAGGGCTTTCAATCTTATCCACATTAGGAAAATTTTGAAATACTTCTCACCTTTGCCAATAGTAATTTGGCTGCTCCACACTTTAAAGATAATTTCCCATAAACTGCCCACCAGTGACCCATGATCTGGAGACTATGCAGCTAATTTTTGTAATTCTCTCTTCCGTGGGCTTGCAGCGGTGCTTCACTGTCACTTGCAGCTTGTTCAAAATGGTTTCCTGGTTTAGGCAACCGTGATATTATGTCAGCCCTGTGTTCTCTGCACTGGTTGCCTGCAGAACGCCAGACTGAATTTAAGATTGCTCTGCTGGTTTTCAGGGCCCTGAACAGTATACAGGGCATGAAATGTCAGATTGAACTCCAGGAGCCAAAAAAAATAATTTAAAAAATCAGTCAGACTTTATCCTGATATTAAACCGTTCTTGCCCCACAACACCTCTGAAGCGGTCGCCCGCCTGAGTTTTCTGGGTGCCAATGGTTCCCAGGCATCTGCAAATTTCGTGCCCTCAGTATAGGTTTTGGCTATATTTGAGACCTGCTCCTAGAAACTTGTCCTGATCATTATCTGCCTTCAGATACCAGCCAGAGTTTAGAGATTTTTCTTTGCAGCTTAAGTTGTCAAGCAATCAGGCCTTTGTTGTGGTAGGTCGCATAGTATGGAACTCACTCCCTCCAGAGTTCATCTCAACTCCTCCTTCATTGCCTTCAAAAAGCAGCTGAAGATTTATTTATTTTTAAATTCTCCAGGTGCCTTTACAGGATCCACTGCTGATTCCCTTTAATTTATTTTGTCTTTCCCTTTTTACCTTAAACTGAGTGGGTAACTGGAAGCACTTTTGAAAGGAGTTGGAAATGCCTAGGCTGTGAAGATCAGGCAGACAATCTGGAATGCAAATTAATTTGGGGAAGTTTTGCTGGCATTAAGGTTTCCTGTAGTGTTACTACTGTCAGAAATTGATTAGATGAGAGTACTTGAATTTCTTTAGTTGAAACGTGCTCTACAAAACTTAAAGCAAACTTCATAACATTTTTTTCTTTCATGAACATTAATTCTGTTTCTTCTCCCTACACAATGAGATTAGACAAGCGTGTGAGGCAAATGGTTTCAGCAATGTCCTCTTTCAGAGACTACGTATGGGTAAAGCTGTTCAGCTCTCTGTTCCTCCCTTCAAGGAGAGCTGAGCAGAATCAGTTCTGCTGAAGCTGTTGTTCCACTTCATGCTTTCTATATTTCTACAGCAACAGCATACTAGTAGTTAAGAGTGTGTGACTGGGCTGATGTACACTCAGCATTTGCTGCTAAATTTTTGAGCCAGGGCTTGTAGTCCTTATTGTTGCATCCATCTGTCTGTCTGCATCTCTGGGAAGGACTGACCTTCCAAGTGAAAGGTGATCATTTTGTAGGGGATTTCCTGTAACCCACAATCCATGACAGCTTGTGAAACTAGGACTAGGAGTAGCAAATTCATAATCATCTCAACAGGAAAGTATAGGGTAGGTGGGTTGTCACCTCAGAAAGACAATACAACAAACTTCACAAAAAGGACTGTTCTTTCTTCTTTAGGGGCCTTTGCCCCTGCCTGCCATTGGGAAGAGGATATTTGTGATGGGCTAGCGTCTGCCACAAAATAACTCTTTGCTTTGTTTAGAATGAGAACTAGTGAAGGTTAGATCCTATTTCAGAGGAGCTGTTTGCTAATAAAGGGGATTAATGAGGGGCTAGATCTTGCTCCAGCCCATTTTGCAATGAGGAACTAGTGTAACAATGGGCTGTATGCAGCGTCATATTAGGAAGAGTTAGGTAGCCTGCCCTCTCTCGTTGTTCATTTATCTAAAACTCCAAGACCTCGTGTACAGGAAAGAGTTTCTTACTGTTTTTAATATTGATAAACTTGTGTTAGGAGATAGGCAGTCTTGTATGAACAGACAGCTGTTGAGTGCTGCATTGATTAGGCTGGCTTGTAGCATGGCTGTAATAAATATTATTTATAGAGCACCCCCCGACAATGAATGACACTTAGTGTTTCACAAAATACAATAAAATACAATTTAAAATCCATTTAAAAGGGGAAGGTCCACACATTATACTTATTCTTCTTAGAAAAAGGCCAACTCAATTCAACAGTAGGTCATTGTTTTTAAAAATCACAGGATTTCTGACACAATCTATTTCTATACCCAAGGTACTGTCCATAAAAGACAGACAAATTCTGTTGCACTGGAGTCTGCAAAGCAACAATGTGGCAGATTGAAAAAACTGTATCAACTACATTTAGCTTTCAAAGTGTTTTTAATTAATTTTTAAAATGAAAACAGAGTGAGTAGCAGTATTATTGTGATACTCAAATCAATTTCACCATGTCTCTGCATTTTCCATTTTCAACCTGTCAAATATTTTGTACTGACCATGTATAACTGCATTATAGCAATTGTATGGGGAAATCTTAATTTGACAAATAAACTTGGAGTGGTTAGGGGCTTTGGAATCCAGGGAGATGTAGGAAATCAGCCTAAAATTGGGTTATAAGCACATCAGCTAAATGTTTCTGTAGGGAAATACTTGTAATTTGGACACTTAAAATAGTTAGCATTAGATTTCAGAAGCAAAACTCTACTAAAATTAGACTGTAAGCTCTCGGGCAGGGACCGTGTCTATCTTGTTTTTTGTAAAGCACCAGGTACATCGCTGGTGCTATATAAATGCTAATAATAATAAATAATAATAATAATAATAAATAGGATTGTTCACAACTCTTAGACCTATTATTAGCAAACATTTATATAGCACCAGCGATGTACCTGGCGCTTTACAAAGTAATTGAATAGACACGGTCCCTGCCCTAGGGCTTACAATCTGAGACTGGGGGGGGGGGGGAAAGAGAGAGAGACGAAGGAAGGGGAACAGAGGGAGAGACAAGGAGTGTAACATTCATGAGGATGCGAGGTCCCAGGTGCATGCGCTTGGCTTAGTTCAAATCAAATCTTTATTGTATCAGCAATTTTGCTATAACAAATATTAAAACATAAAATCCCAAAAAGGTATTAAAAGAAAACCAACTTAATAAAATACAATATATTCCATATCACAATTCATATCATGCTTAGCAAACTATTTCTCTGTCAGGAATTGCCTTAATCCTTTTCTTCACCAACATAAGGAATTACTGCTGTCTCGGTTGCTGTAATCAGCATCAGTTCCTTTGTTTCAACTGATAAAGCCTTATCTTCAAAAATTGGATCAATCCATACAAATCTAAGATCCTTATATAACAGACAGTCAAATATCACATGCCTTAAGGATTCTATTTTCTGCGGGCAACATTTACAGGTTCTGCTGTTATAGGGCATTCTCTCTCTCCTACCCCTCACTACTGCCGTTTCAAACATTTCAAACCGCAAAAGTGTCATCATTCTCCTCACTCTAGGATCGTGAATCAATATTAAATATCGCTCAAGTGCAACTGATAATTTAACCAGTGGGTATGTTGGGGGTGATCTTATTTTCTCAAAGTGCCTTCATATCTTTCTTTTGTGCCAGATCCATAGCTCTGGCACTAATCTCCCCTTTTGTGATTTTACAGTCTGGAACACCCTCTTATCCCAATGGAAGATCCATTTCTATGGCAAGTTTCTTGATATGTTTTAACCAGGTGTACTGTGATGCCCCTTGTATGCTCCTTTTGTTCATAACAGCAACTATTCACTAGTGAGGTAGTTCTTCCCTGCGAAATCTTAAGCCAAAAACGCAGTGCACTGATGCTTAAATGGGAAAACACTGACGTGGTTCCCGCCTCAGCTCATAGCATTGCCAAAGGAGTTGCTCTTGACATTCCCCAAATATTTCGTAAGAAATGATTTTGAGGAGTCTCCAGTTTACTAATATATCCAACAGATGTTATTTCTCCTCCGTACAGTAATTTTGGGAGGACCTTTAATTCAAAGATATTTAGTAATTGTTCTACTGGAGCTGCTGGTGTCGCATAATATAATCTAAGCATACCTCCAACTGATCGCATTGCTTTCGCTACTAGTCTCTCATTATTTATCTTCCATATTCTCCTATTTGCAAATATTAAACATAAATAAGTATAGTGCAATGTTAGACTCATCTCCTGTGTGCCACACGACCATTTATGCTTAGTGCGTGCATTGTCTTTAATTTTAACAATAGGAGGTTTAGATTTTTTTAAAACATCAAACCTTGGATGAGCTGAAATTCATAGAGTTTCTTCGAGCAACTATGAAAGTTAAGTTTAATAGAGGATATAAAAGAAATTAAAGCGCTAATGGATAGAGGATGATTTATAAGGTGGGAGGTTCTAGTCAATTTCACAGATCTGCCAGATAAAATATGGAAAGCAAGAAGTCGACTGAAATAAACTGTAATTTATGTTCAAAGAGTTGAAAATACTCTTGCGAGAGCTATTTTTATCTCCAGGAGGCTCGATCGAATATGCTAATATAAAAGGACACTACATTTAAGAGCTTGGTGGAGCAAGGAGAAACCTGCCTAAAGTGACAAGACACTAGATGTGACGGGTTCAGCGGATTCATTCAAATCATTAGTAGATGAGCAGGAATGTGGGCGGTGGTTTGACCCCTTACAAATACAAGACTCGGATAGGGAAGCAATAGAGGGTGAAGGTTCCTTTTCTGACTACTCGAAGCTCAACTGTACCACTATATATAGATCCAGCTCCCCTTTGGGTCAAGATCAGCATGAAATTTTTGATGGGGGTACAGAAAGGGCACTTAGTAGTTCAGAATTGCAGTTTACATCCTAATCCATTGGGTACAGAATCGAGATCGGTTCTACGACAGTCACAGCCGTCTGGTGAACTTTGTCTATCCTGGAACATTGAAGGAATTAGAACTAAACTGTGGGATGAAGAATGGAAGGATTGCATAGGCACATATGATATAGTGTGCTTACAGGAGACCTGGATGCCTATAACTGAAAGGTTGTGTTTTTTTTAAACATAGATGGATTTCACATCTTTGCTGCCCTGGGATTTAGCCAGGGGGGAAAAGGCCGATCATCAGGAGGGGTAGCAATATTGCTATCTACTAAAGTAAATGCGAATGTTAGATCTATTCCCATAGTATCAAGAAATTGGGTAGCTTTAGATATAAAGGCCCCGGTTCTGGGTAACTTTATAACAATCAATGATTATATTCCTTGAGAGTCATCTATGTATTATGAACCCATAATTTGGGCACTTAATGCTTTGATAGGACGTCCAGCTCAATCGCACCCAAATAGTATGCTTTTACTAGTGGGAGATTTTAATGCGAGAACGGCCAATCTTGACTCGGACATGTCCGATTTTTATTTACAATCCTGGCTGAAGATTCCATCACGGATCTTGTTGGACACAATTGTGAACGAACACGGGAAATGCTTATTGAAGTTAATTACAGAGCAAAGGTTTGTGATTATTAAAGGGCGTACACCCTCGGACCTTTTATACCTTCGATTCTCATCTAGGTGCGAGTATTACTGATTATATTCTTACCCCCTGGTCTAGTTTCTCTAGTATTAGAGATCTAAGAATCTTAGACAGACCAGAAGGAAAACACTGTCCAATTTCTTTAGAACTTATAGCATTGGGTGTTAAAATGTTACCAACTTCTTCTGGATTAGCTCCTTCTCATACATCCATTGTGACTACATGAGACACCTTCAGCTGCCAATGATTTAGCGCATTTATTCTCCTCTCAAGGTTGGTTGAGATGACAAGCTGTCCTTTTAAATACTGTTGACCGTACAGATTTCTGTGCTGGTCTATCAAGATGTTTGATCAATGTTTATCGTATATTAGTAAGCCGATTCCTCCTCAGAAGTCTAATGTAAGGCCTCACTCTACGTGTTGGTATGATCAAGAGTGCAGAAACGCAAAGATAGCATTGATTAAACATAGGAAGACTTGGCATAGATACCGAATAGATTGTGATTGGAATATGTGTGTCAGCAAAAGGAGAGAATATTTTAAGTTGCTGAGGACCAAGAGGAAACAGGTAGCTGCAAGACTCCAGGATCCAACAAAGTTTTGGAGATTAATAAATAACTGGAATAAGAAGCGGGGTAGTGTTAGAGAATCCCAGATTACGGAGGATGGGTCACCTATTATACTGCAATGTTTTGGAGTTCTGGGAATCTAACTCTGTCCAAAGATAACAGCTTGTTAGGTGATGAATATATGGAAGAATGTGTCAGTCCCCATATTTGTACGGTTACTGAAACTCAAGTGCTTGAATCCATTAATAAATTGCTGCCAGGTAAGGCACCTGGAGTAGACGGTATACCGCCCAAATTGTTTAAATGCTACTCTTCCTGGTGGGCTCCACTACTTGCGAAGCAGTTTACTTTAATTAATTGTACTAAAAATATTCCAAAGAGCTGGAAAATTGTGGTAATTGTACCTATATTTATAAAAGGAGGCCAGCGAGATCCAGCATGCTATAGATCAATTAGTCTACTCCCAATAGTAAGTAAGCTGTATACACGTATCCTCCTTACAGCATTAGAACATTGGGTTACTTCACATTTTGTGCTAAATGAAGAACAAGTTGGTTTTTGTCGGAAAAAATCAACAATAGACAACTGCTTTATTTTAACACATTTAGTGGACAAATATGTGCATATAAGAAGAGAAAGACTCTATGCCACATTTATTGATTTGGCTAAGGCCTTTGACTTGGTGCCCAGAAATTTACTCTGGCATAAACTCATGAAATTGGGAATCCCGAGTCATCTCCTAGATTTAATTATAAAATTACACAAAGATACTAAGGCAGTTGTTAGATTGAATTCAAATGGCAGAATTACAAGGTCCATTTCTCAACAATAAGGGGTTAGACAAGGTTGCCTACTGGCCTCATTGCTGTTCAACCTTTTTATAAATGATTTACTCCCTCATATTTCAAAAGCTATTACTACTCCTCCACGAATAAAAGAAAGAGCACTTTCGATCCTCCTATATGCTGATGACATTGTGTTGCTATCACAAACTAAAAACAAGGGTTGCAGTAGTGTCTGGACTCTCCAAATGTCTACTGTTTAAGGAATTCCTTGACGATTAATATTAATAAATCTAAAGTAATGTACTTGGCTTAGTTACATTGCGAACAATGGCTGGTTGCTCCATGTGGTGAGGATATGAGTACGCAGATCTTAGGTAACAGATTGTACTGGATGGAGGGTATCAGCAGGAGTAAGGTGAGGGGAGCAAGGAGGGCAGAGCGGAAGAGGTGGGTCTTGAGGAGAGCTCTGAAGGTACGAAGGGAGGGGGTGAGGCAGATGTGGGCAGGGAGGGAGTTCCAGGCATGGGAGGCAGCTAGGGAGAAGGGATGAAGGCGGTTAGGGGAGCAGGGGAGGCGCCGGAGGGTGAGAGAGGGGACAGAGGAGGAGCAGAGTTCACGGACTGGAGTACGGACAGAAATTAGTGCAGAGAGGTAGGGGGGAGCGAGGTTGTGAAGAGCTTTATAGGTGAAGACTAGGAGCTTGTGCAGGATTCGTTCAGGAAGGGGGAGCCAGTGAAGAGAGGAGAGGAGGGGCTGCACGTGGTCAAAGCAACGAGTGAGGTGGATGACCCTGGCAGCAGAGTTTTGGACAGAGATGAGGGGAGAAAGGTGAGACCGGGGAAGGCCAGTGAGAAGGAGGTTACAGTAATCGAGGCGAGAGATGACCAGAGCATGAACAAGAGTTTTGGCAGAGGAGACAGAGAGAAAAGGGCAAATCTTAGCAATGTTATGGAGGGAGAAGCAACAGGATTTGGCAACAGAGTCAATGTAGGGTTTAAAAGAAAGGGGTGAGTCAAAGATGAAGCCTAAGCTACGGGCTTGGGGGACGGGAAGGATGATGACCCCATCGATGAGGATCGACAGGGATGAGGGAAAGGAAGGATGGGGGGGGGGGGGGAAGATAAGGAGTTCAGTTTTGGCCATGTTAAGTTTGAGCTGACGTTGAGACATCCAGGTAGAGATGTCAGAGAGACAGCTGGTGAGGCGAGCTTGAATAGATGGAGCGAGGGAGTAGAGAGATAGAGTTGAGTGTCATCAGCATAGAGGTGATATTGGAAGCCATAGGAGGCAATGAATTTGCCTAGGGACATGGTATAGATAGAGAAATGGATAGGGCCAAGGACAGAGCCTTGGGGAACACCAACCAAGAGTCAAAGGGAGGAGGAGGTGCAGTTGGCAAGACACACATTGAAGGAGCAGTCAGAGAGATAGGAGGAGAACCAGTCGAGGACGGAGCCACGGAAGCGATTGCATGTAACCTATTATTTCAGGTTACATGCAACTAAGGAGGACGCAGCTTCATCAGTTACACTAGGTTCTCCTTTCTAACGAGAAGTAGACATTTTTCACAGGATCGACCTCTTGTTGCATAATTCCACAGCTATGGATACATAGGATCCTGGCCACATTATGTCTCTAATGGCAATCAAATGTCCTGTAATTCAAAGGAAAGCACTAGACATCTAATTGACAAAGAGGTTCCCACAGCAAATGAGCTTGAGAATCTAATGAGAAAAAGGAAAATTTCACTTAAGGTTCCAACAGCAATTCTATCTTCCTTTTGCTTATATCATTCTTGAGTACTCCAAACGGTGTTTAGCCCTTCCCAAAACCAAACAGGAACAACTATAATGGATTTGATCTGTAGTTCATCTAACCCAATAAACTAGGGGCGGGTGAGAACCAATTTTTTCGATTGGAGGGGGAGAGAGAAGGTTAGAAATTTTAAAATGGCCACAGGGCTACATCAAAAAATATGGAAAGATAATGGTTTAAATCACCAGTAACTAGGTAAATAGCATGGCAGTTAAGGTTCCCACTTGCGATGCAATTCTTACCTGTCATTCTGCGTGTTCAAATCCCAGTTGTTCTATTTAACCTAAACCTTTTCCTTGTAAATTGTATTGGAAATTTTTGATATTTCTTCCTTAGTAATTTTGTATTTTCTATTTTATTTGTTTGATTCTGTTACCAAGGCTATAGCGAAAGCTTAAGGCCTAATAAATAAATAAATAAATCACCCAAAAATTTCATTTCTCATATTTGTGCTGAAGGGAGGGTAGGTTGTTGGATACCCTTAGAACTGTTGCGGACTAGCCCCTGCTTAAGAAACCATCTTTGGATGCTGACTCCGTGGTCAGCTCTCTCTGTCTCTAACCATCCCTTTTTAAGAAAGGTTACTGAACAGGTGGTTGCCCAGTAGCTTCAGGCTCATCTCAATGCTATCGGATTCCTGGACCCATTTCAGTCA
Organism: Sphenodon punctatus; assembly: GCA_003113815.1. Lineage (NCBI taxonomy): Eukaryota > Metazoa > Chordata > Lepidosauria > Sphenodontia > Sphenodontidae > Sphenodon > Sphenodon punctatus. The sequence continues at coordinate 5,195,755 of QEPC01009299.1, forward strand.
GGTTTTTGTGCAGGGTATAGCACAGAGACTGCGCTTGTGGCCTTGGTCAATGATCTATGTCTGGAGACTGACAAAGGGAAATATACACTGTTGATCTTGTCAGTTCAGTGGCCTTTGATACAGTTGATCATGAGGTGTTGTTGACATGACTGCGGGCCTTGGCAGGGGTGAACAGGGACTTCCTCTGTAGTGTCTCACAGGGTTCCATCCCATCTACCCTCTTGTTCAATGTGTATCTGAGGCCACTGAACAAGATCATTTGGAGGTTTGGACTGAAATTTATTCATATTTTTATTTATTATAAATATTTATTAGCCGCCCCCTCATGCCAAGGCATCCCAGGGCGGCGTACAATAAAAATTCCCAACAAAAAAAATTCTGCCCATAAAACTAACACAACCATAAAACCATTTGACACATAAAATAAGCTCCAAAAAAAACAAACCAACAACTTTCTAACCCACCCTCCCCCCCCTCAGGCCTGGGCGAACAGCCAGGTTTTACAGGCCCGACGAAATGCCCTCAGTAGATCCTAGATCTGTGCCCGTCCTGGCTGGTTAAGGCCAGTCGGGAGATACTGGGGTCGTTGCTGGCTGGGGTAGTCAGTGCCTCCCTGTGGGAGGACAGGGTGCCTGGGTACCTCATGGAGGCCCTGGGCACGGATCTAGTTCATAAAACATGGCCGACAGACCCCAAGACGTCCTTGGCATCAGCAGACGACACAGGTCGAAACTGATCCCACAAAACAGGACAAGGCCAGGCATTCACTCCTCTGCTGCGTAAAATGCAGCATCAAAGCAGTGGTGAATACGAGAGATTTTGTCCGCAAATTGTGCCTGTAAAGCTACAGGAAGTGACTGCAGACTGTAAAGCACAGGTGTAATGTGCTTTTTTCCTTTTTAGGGAAGGTTGCTGAACGGGTAGTGGCTCAGCAGCTCCAGGCACATCTGGATTGGACCAGGTTTCTGGATCCCTCGCAGTCTGGCTTTTGTCCGAGTTATGGCACTGAGACTGCCTTGGTTGACTACCTCCACCGTGAGCTGGATCAGGGCTGTTCGACTCTTCTGGTCCTGTTGAATCTGTCGGCTGCCTTTGATACCGTTGACCACGAGATATTAGCGACTCGCTTGCAGGACCGAGCTGGGGTGAGCGGAATCATTCTTGAGTGATTCCGTTCTTTCCTGGCTGGGGGAACTTAGCATGTGGCTCCGGGTGACTGTTCTTCGTCTCCCTGGGATCTCACATGTGGTGTCCTGCAAGGTTCTATTCTGTCCCCTCTCCTCCTTACAGGGTGGGTCGCTGTGAGCATAACACACCTGTACTTCACTCGATGCACTGGCTGCCTATAGTCTTCTGGGCTTGTTTCAAGGTGTGAGTTCTTACCTATAAAGCCCTCAATGGTCTGAGCCCAGCCTATCTATGGGATCGCCTCTCTCCCCGGGTACTGGATCGCCCCCTGTGGTTACCCAGGGATGCCCTGTTAGAGGTCCCCATGTGCTGCGGGGGGGGGGGGAGGCGGCACACTCAAGAGGACGTTCTTGGTGGAAGCACTGCGGCTGCAGAACTCCCCGTCAGTCAAGGCTTGTTTGTCCCCGGATCTCCCCTCCTTCAGACGTTGTTGCAAAACCTGGCTGTTTCACCAGACTTTTGGTGGGGGAGATGGGTGGTGGGTGGGTGGTTAAGTTATTTTCCCTTTTTATGGACTCTTCCCTGTTGGTTTTACTGTTTATTTTGTATATTTTTTGTATCTTGTTATTTATTGAAATGTTTGTTTATTGTTATTTTTTATTGTAAGCCGCCTCCAGCTGCCAGAGGCAGGAGGGAGCAACATAAAAATTGCAGTATAAATAAATAAATTCAAAGCACTGGTTTTGACTTTTTAAGTCCTAAACAGTCTGAGCCCCACGTATCTGAAAGATTTCCTTTCCTTCCATGCTCCACTATGACCTCTATGGTCAGCTGGAAGCACTCCCTTGCGGGTACACCTGTCAATCTTAGCTGTATGACAAAGGCCCATAGAGAGGCGTACTTGGTTGCTGCCCTAGTATTATGGAACTCCCTTCCCCCAGAGGTCCATCCAATCCAAGCCTGAGCATATTCTGGAGGCAATGTGGCTTTTCTTTTTGGCAAACCATTTGGTAGGTGATGTTAGGGGTGGGAGGGTTTAGGGGTGAGGGTGGTGTTTTTACAGGGTTTTTATAGGAACTTTTATTGTATTTTGTGCTTTTATCATTTAATGTAAGCTGCCTTCTGCCTTTGGGAAAGGACAGGATAGAAATTCAATTAAACAAATCTATAGAGTCTGTGTTATTTCAGTGCCAAAACAGTAGCATTGCCTGAGACAGGAATGAGGAGAAATTTACAGAGTATGGACAAGGGGCTGTGGGATATGGATTGCAGAAAGATGTGGTAAAGAGATGCAGGGAAGGCATGTTGAAACAGAATGCGTTGTAGAGTGGGTGTGTAGTAGTAGTTTATTCAAAAGACGTGACCTTAGGTCACTGCCAGCATATACAACAAAAACATAAAAAGGGAAGAAAAACAAGACAAGCATAAACAAATACAAAAAGGAGTAATAGGTATCTATCCCTTCCACTGACATATAGGGCTAACCCCTCCAGTCAAGGAAAACGAAAGCTTTCTAACCTCTAAAATAAGACTACTAAGGTCAGTCAATAATTAGGTAAAAAGTAGTATACAATAAATAAAACTGCCTGCCGCTTACATCCAACCAAATACCTAGTCGTTATACAAATAAAGATTCCTTATTACTTCCCCATTAGGCTGCTCCTACACGTCAGCCAATCACAATAAACAATGCACATGTATTAAGTATACATGTAACTGATTTAAGCGCCTAAGTGGGGGAGCACAGACAACTAACCCCGCCAGTTAGCCCTGACCTACAAGCTTATAAAAGTTCCAAGGCGTATAGCTAAGGATTTCTAATATCAACCTGCTACATTAACCATAGCGCAGCAGGATCGTGATTAGATCGTCCAGAAAACTACACACTCAAATTTCGCCTTGCCCTTCCCAGGGCTTGTGTTGGCAGCACTTGACCCCTGCACAGGCGGTTATAGGTAAAAGGGGGATGTTGTACTAGTCATAGCGCAAGAGACTCATAGTTGAATCCACTAGGGAGGCATATACACAAAATCGCCTTGCCCTTCCCGGGGCTTATGTTGGCAGCACTTGACCCCAAGTGGGTGGGTTGATGAAGGCAGGGGAAGGTCATTATGGATCTGACCTGCAGATCCAGCCCTTATCCTTGAGCATATGCCCATGTCGGACGAAACATGTTCTGTAATGGAAAATATTCCGCTATCTTTTTCTGGAATATTTTCCAGTTCTAAAAACGCATTGCTTCATATAATTATTTAGTAACATAATGAATGGACACCAATACCTAATTCCAATAAAAATAATTTCCAAATAAAGCTCTGAATTTGTTTGAACATTTAAACCACATTAATTGTGCTTTATTGAGTTTGTTTTCCTAATTTATTTCAGTTCAATTACTTTTGGCTATTGGAAAAACTTTTGAGATATTTATCCAGCACATAAAATTCAGTGTAGTTTTTGAGTTTTGTTTACTAAGTACAAGCCAAATAAACCATGCTAAATGAAATCCAAATCGATTTAGGTTGTTGGAAAAAAAAAAAAAAAAAAAAAAAAAAAAATCAGAAAATTTGTATTGGAAATTTTTTCAATTCAAAATTTTACAGAAAACCCACATCACTGCACCCTACGTTGCCTTCCCCATGACGACACTTCTTTGGACTCCAGGGAAACTTTCTTTGGGACTAGATCCAGAAACTGGAAGAAGGCTAAAATACAAATGAGCCCCAGGCCATATCTTGCAAGTCAGTCGGGTTCCCCACCCCTACAATAATCTGTCTCAAACAAAGCAACACCAGATACTTCAGAGGAAGGGTGAAGTATCCAGTGGCAAGCAAATATGCAGTAATCTGCTCCATGAAAGTTTCAGCCTAATTACGCAGTCTAAATTCAGCTTTAAACCTGCTAGTCTTGAAACATAATATTTTATATCCTTTGTTGGTAATAGTAAATATTATAGCACTAGATTTTATCTATATAGATGCCCAATCTCTTTATTTTTAAAGAAACCTCCTTTTTTCTGAACAGTTAAATTTATACACGATACCAACAGTTGAGAATTACAGATCATGAAGAGAAAAAGGAAGGAAGAAGGGCAAAGACACAATAGCTCAATAAGGCATGTGTAAACCCTGCCATGTTTTAAATCAGCTTAATTTTTCAAAATTCTTTTCTGACAAATAATTTTAGAAGCTAAAATGGAGGGATGGTCTAGGAAGGATGTTCTGTGCACAAGAAGTGTGCATGTTTACAGTATATTAGAAAGAAGCAAACCTGCTTACCCTGAAAAACCACCACCATACTTTGCCCATTCATCAAATAAAATTTTGAAGTTCAAAAACATCTTCTGGAAAGATTTAATACAAAAATAGGAGATAACTGTCACACAGAGGCTAGTGTGGGCAGCTGCTGAAAGGGGGCTGAAAAAACAGAATCATAGAATCTTAGAGTTGGAAAGGGCTTAAAGAGTCATCTAGTCCAACACCCAGTTTGACTACAAGGTCTGATCAGCAAAACCATTGGAACGTCTTAATCTTCTGTGGCTTACCTTTAAAAATAAAAAATAAATTGCCTGCGTATTTCCTTAAAAGCTATAGGAATATGTTTGTATAAGTATCTGAGGGACAAGTGCACATGGGATTCCATGTACTTTAAAGCTTGCCAGGAACACTGCGCATTCTGGGATATTGTATTGACACAGACCAAAGATCCGTTCACCAGCTAGGCTTTGTGCTTGTCAGTTTCAGCAGGGGGGAGTTTTGTCTTACAGCTGGAAGCTTTTCCTGTCAATTTCACCAGCAAGAAAGGGGCACGGGGGGAAGCTTTGCCTTCTCAGTTTCACCAGTGGAGCTTTCGGACTTCACCTATTCATGCTGTAACCCAATGGGTTTCGCCTGTTGTCAGAGTCCACAGAGTGCCAGCATAAACACAGAACTGCATAAACATTTGCTCATGCTGCTCAACCCTGAGAGGATGTGTAGTATAATGGCATCCACTTAAGCAGCACTTGCATAATTCAAATTTCTGGATAAGTAGAATTAGTTTTCCCCAGCCACAGGTCCACTGACATGTATTGTTTCTTGTCTGAATAAACTAGGGATGAAACTCGATCTTGATTTTTTTTCTCAATTCTCACCAAGAATCCCCAGTTCTTGACTCATTTTTTACAAGAATCAATGAGAGAGAAAATCCTGGTTCTCAACACTGTCTCAGTTAAGAATTTCTCTTAGATACTGTTTGTTGTTACCATTACCATTTATCACATTTGTCCCAGTAATCCACATGCACCACAACCATTGTGGCGATTTTGTACATGCACATTACTGGGAAGAACACAGTACATGGTAAACCATAATGGTAAATGGTATATTGAGAAAAATTCTTGACCGAGATATTGACCCATTATCGAGATCGTCCCAAGATCGTTCTCAATCCTCATGAAATTAAAGAAATGGATTCTAATTTCAGTCCTAGGATAAACAGAACATGTCAAGTTTTCAAGGTGTCTATAGTATTCCACCCAGCTACAAATATCAGTATTAATGATCTCTTGGCAGCATGTGTTTAAAATACTATATTATATAGCCCATCATTATGAGTTTGTATGCTGGGCAAACTGGAGATGGGAGTTAGGAAACGTTAGATTTCTCTGTCTTCAGCCATGAAAGCTCTCACTGACAGTCAGACAGAACTATGCGTGTGTATAATCCTGTCCGCTCTGATCCTGGGAGTATCAGGCAGCCATAGAGGGAGCGAGCACTAGGTTTCCCTGTCTCCAGCCCTCCCAGACTCCCCAAGTCAAAACTCAGGATTACATATGCACACTCTACCCTGCTGTCTGCTCTCTCTTCTTCCAATGGTGGAGGAGGAAGGGGACTGGAGACAGAGAAACCTGGTGCTCACTTAATCTGAGCATCAATGTTCTCCATCACTAAAGGTCTGCTTAAACAGAATGTCTGATAAGTCGAACGTTTCTACATGGCCAGAGAAATTTAACTTACTGTAGACACCACAGGGTTGTTTTTCACTGTGATTAATATAACATGTAGATCAACCAACTGAAAGTTAATGGTACATGTTTAACCATGTCCTACCCATCCTTAATCCCATTCTTCAAAAACCACCACAGTAACTATTTGCTTTCTCTTGGCTATCAGTTCCCTGAACCACTGTAGTCCCTTGTTAGCACTCCTCAGCTGGAAAAGAAACAGCAGCCTCAGCTGCATTTCTTCTAACATTAGGGCTCTGCTATGATGACACTTTATCAGTCAGATTTACAGGAGTCTAGCAAGTTTTGAACACAGGCCCCACACAGCCCCTAAACTGCTGGAAAAAAGGGAGAACTTCAGTTCACTCTATTATACATTTCATATGCTCAAAGAAGAAATGGGAACTACCATACTAGATCAGAGTAGTTTTATGTCCCATTTAGTTATAAGTCCTGACCGTGGTCAGCACCAGCTGCTTCATGGGAAGGCACAAGAAACCTAGTCACTTATGGAAAGTCTACCTATAAAGAAAGTAAAGTCGGACATTGGCTTATGGGCCCAAGTACTAGATTTTATACCTGCACAAAGAAATGGGAAGAAAAGTAAACAGTGTATTAACTGATCATTATATGCCAAGATACTCTAGTCTGGATTATCTGTTTCTAATGTGTGCACAGAGAAGAGGTGGGGATGGCTCCTGAAAAATGAGCACAATGTAGGAGAAAAGCAGTTTGAATAATAACTGTATACATCCTGTCTTTGTGTAATTGAATAGGGAAAGCTGGTGAAATACAGCAGCTTTCGATATATAGCTTGTGAATCTATCTTTTTACAAAAATGTTTAGTGGTGAACAGAGAGTTTTCATTGTTCTGGAGAAAGCTTTTAATAAAAACTCATTCTTCCTTGAAAGCTACTGCCAAACAGTCCCATCTGTAACGCTGCTGCTCAACAAACTATTTTATTTAAGCTATGTCACATCTACCATGCATTCGTTTATCATGTAGTACCAGGAATGCCAACACTGATTCACTAACTTGACAGGCTCAATCTGCCATATTTCTGTACAGTAACAGGAAAAGGGCTGTGTCTACAAAATATTTAACTTTATAATACTTTATTTAAAATAATAATATTTTAATAACTATTACAGTTCCTTCTATGTCTTCTCTCACATCAGGTGTTTTCCTACCACAAGCAACACTTCAGATTTCAGAGGCACTAGTAATATGGCATTCCTCTGGCTTGCCCATCAGTACCAGTACAGCAACACCACCACTGCTGAGTTAAGATTTAGATCGTTTAACAGCACTGAAAAGGGCAATATCTGACAATCCCGCACAAAAATGTCCTGTGTTGCAGAAAACACCACAAGTGTAGATTTTGTAAGGAATGTGTTGCTGACATAATTGATAAAACTTCATTTACTGAACTGGTCTACAGCGAAGTGTTTCTAAAGGCAGCCAAAACAAGAAGTTTGGCAATTGTAATGGTCGCTAATTGTACGCTAGTAAAAGACACAAGTCTTAAAAAAAAAAATCAAATCAAAAAATAAATAAATCAGACGGTTAACAGACTTGCATTCTGGCATATCAAAAGAGAAGCACGTTCCAGAGTCAAGGCCCCTTTGGAAAAGTGATCTGCCAGCAGTTCCTTCCCTTCTACACTAAGGAAGATCACCGATCACAACTGAAGCAATATAGAACAAGGAACGACACTTCAAAAGTTTCCCCCCAAAACCTAGTGGTGTTCCGAAACCAAGCCTACACTTGCGTTCCCGTTCCACACATTAATGGCTATGCTTTATTTGATTGAAAGTCAACACAACAATAACCGTAACATAACATAACATACTCCATTTCCCAGGCTTCTGCGTGACCTTATTGCTTTCCTACAAGTTTTATCTTTTTAGCATTATTCATTCTTCCTTCTCTCCCACCCATCCTTTTAATCTTTCTTCCTTCCTTCATCTGTCTTGTTCACTAGTTTTGTCCTTGCACTGTCTTATCCTCTCATGCTTCTTGCTCAAAAGCCACTACATCTTGTATTTTAAGTTTTATTCCCTCATACTTTTCCTTTACAATTGCCTAGGCCCAGTTACTCACCCCTTCCAAACATGAAACTTGTCACCTGACTATAGTGTATTGAACATCCCACCATTGTAACAGTTCACTGAGAAACCAGTGACACCAACAGAAAGAGATGAAATGTGCACTGGAGGCTTCTGTTGGAAACCAGCAAGCCACTTCAAAAAAGTCGTAAGTATTAGACTTAAAGCCGCCTGGTAAGGGCAATAGGTCTCATTTCAGCATTTTGAAGGGAATGCTCTCATGGGATCTTGCCACAGGAACCCCCCTAGCTCATCTCGTGGGTAGGAACATACATCCCTATGTGCGCCAAGTGCCCGCAAGGAGCCTAAAAAAGGCGAACCCCGCCCCCATTCCCTGGGGTTGGTGACTAACTTATGTCTCTCAATTCTTAACTAGCACAGAGCCTAACGCGAGCACCGCCCCTTTCCCAAGAAGTTTATAGCCACTGGCTAGAGGAAGAGGGGGAGACACACCATTCAGAAAGCCAAGGGGAGCCCCGCAGATACCTCTTATAAGGCGAGAGATTGGAGAGTGTGCGGACACTGTTAGCTGCGCAGTCACATGCTGCCACCGGAGCCGTGTGCTGTCCATCCCTCTGGCTCCAGAGCAGAGCAGAGCAGAGCTCTCTTCCCCCCCTCCCCGACATTGGACACAGCTCGGGGGCGGCGGGATGTACAAGTTGCATCGTGCAAGGGAATCAATGCTAATCACGGCGCTTACAGCCAAGAGGGTCTGAGGCCTGGGAGGAGCGGGGCGAGAGGAGTCCGCCCCGTTCGGAAGGTCCCAGCGAGGCCCGGACGGGGAGAGTGCAGGGGAAAAGGAATTGAATCCCGTTCGACATGATGCGTGGGTCACCCTTACCGTTGGCTCCACGCTGTCCCTGCCCTTCCCGGCCCGGGCTCCTCCTGGCGGCCGCCGCCCTCACCTGCCCCGGGGGATCCGCCCGCGCCCCGCTCAGCTCCCTCCGCCTCAGGCCGGTTTCGCAAGATGGCGGCACTTCCGGAAGGGACCATCGTAGGGACCAGCGCAAAGACAGAGAAGAGCGCGAAGCGATTCAGTTCCCTCCGCCCCGGCCCCGGCCCCGGCCCCGGCCCCGGCCCGTACAGCGAGCGAACGCGTCTCCTCCCCTACCCCCTTTCCCGACTCGGCCCAATGAGCCCATCCCTCTCCTTATCCCGCCTGTCCTGGTTAGTAACACCTCCCCTCTCCCCCACACAGTGAACTCGCCCAAGCGCCCCTCCCCCTCGCGGGCTCACTCAAGCGGTTTTCCCCGGCACCGTTGCCGACCTGCGCCAGGATGGCGATGGCAGGGGCTCTGGGCTCCGGAGCGGCCCGGATCTGCTTCTACCCGACGCTGCTCTATACCTTGGTGCGGGAGCGGCTGCCTGGCTCGAACCGACCCTGGTTCCACCGCATTGACCGCACCGTGCTGCTGGGGGCGCTGCCGTTGCGGGGACGGACCCGGCAGGTAACGAGAAGCTGGAGCCGGGCGCGTCTCACACAGGGCCTGACCTCCCCCGTCTCGTCTCCCACCCCCACCCCACAGGAGAGGTGCGTCCCCCTCCCCCGGGATGCGACCTCGAGGGCGGGTGGACCTGGGGCCGGAAAATCCGTTGGACTGAACTGACTCTCCCGCCCGCAGCTGGTGGAAGAGGAGAACGTGCGCGGGGTGCTCACCCTGAATGAGGAGTACGAGACCCGGTTCCTCTGCTGTTCGAGCAAGGTGAGACCTGCCCTTCTGACTGGACAGGAGGGGAGACCCTCGGGGACATTGACTCCTAGGCCCTTTCTTGGCAAGGCCACTTAGGTGAAGGTGTGACGCGACCACCGCCAAACACAACGCGGAGAGAGGGCGTTAGGAGTCCGGTAACTAAACCGGCAGTGTTTCCCACACTTTTGTTACCTGAAGCAGGGGGTGTGCATGTGTAATACGAGATACCCACCCCAAATCTAAGACGACCACCACCCCACTCCAGGTTCTACCACTGCCTGTTAAATGCCTGCCCAAATAAATGTCTTGCAAACCTCCACAGGAAGGGGGTTCCAAAACCATGGAGACTGTCTCTCTGCATACCTGGGTGGTATAGCAACAATAATAATCATCCTCTTTATTTTTATATAGCGCCTCACCATGGCACTTGGAGTGCATTTACATACAACAATTTAACACAACTTTTCATTCTCACAACCACCCTGTAAGGTAGGCTAGGCTGAGAGAATTAATGCAACTGGTCCAAGGTCGCCCACTGAGTTTGGCCAATAGTGGAAATTGCAAGAGAGTGCCCTCAGCTGATCTTTATATGTTTAAAACATTTATAATATATATATTATATAATAAAAAAGAGAGAAAAGTATAATTTTTTCAAGACACACTTCTGCTTTTTTCACAGCACACTAGTGTGCCTCTGCATACTCCCTGGGAGTCCACTAACAAACTCAGCAGCACTGCCAACTAGATGAATAATTTCTCATTTCGGGGAAGTTGGGTCAGCAGAGTGCTCTGAGGATCGGTTTGTCCCAAAGCTATTTATTTGGCCACGCATTCAACAGATAGGGTTTGTGGATTTATTTTAACTAGACTTTTATGTTTTTACATAGCTTATATTTATTAGGTTTTTATTTTTGTATAGTTTATGTTGTTACCCACCCTGGACCTTGAGGAAGGGCAGGATAGAAATTCCAATAGAGAAAATAGATTTCTGTGCTATGTTTAAAGGCTACTTTCCATCAAAGGAAGAACTTGATTTAGGTGATGGGAGACACTCGATCTCTGTATAAGAAATCCTTTTTTCCTGGAGTATCTTAAATTTCAGTGTAAGTTCTCTAGCCAAACAGTAGCAGACCTGTATAAATCCACTTGCCTCTGGCAAGTAAGCTTTTGAGTTGGCAAGTGGATTTTTAAAGTCCTGGGATTTAAAAGTCCCAACCTGGCAAGTAGCCTTTTATGCCTGGCTAGCAAACTTTAGAGAGAGAATATATAGTGTGTGTCTTGCATTCCATGCTTTTAAACCAGTTATTGTCATTACCTATGGTCAAGACAAATTCTATTCATTCATTGTGTCTTGTAGCCATTATTATTTGGTAGTTTTGTTTCGGGGGAGGTGTTCAGCCAGTTAAACATTTATGTAATGCAGGCAGGGTATTCAGTATTCATCCACTAAAATAGGTAAAGCATGTACATTGTCAGTGCAGGTTTTTCCATGCTAGCTGGGAGAAACTCTATAACTTGAAGCCTGTTTTCCGAGAGGGCCAAAAACCAGGCCAACTACTGTTAATTTTGGTAACAATGCCTGAACTTATCTCACTAAAGCCACTTGACAGTCTCCACCTATCCATTTTTTGGAGTGTGGTGAGTGTGCTTGGAAGTAGAACAACATATAAAAGAGTTCTTGCCTAGCCTTTTACAGCACAGTTCTCAAGTAGTTTAGTTCTAGTGCCAGTCCAGCTGTGATTGGGACTCTCTCTAGTACAAAGGGCACAAGCACTTAATGGCCTGAGGACCCATGTTGCCTGAAAGGATCGTTGCAATAACATACAAATTATTGTGTGATGGCACAGAGTCTTGGAACATTGTGAACATTCATTTTACTTTGGCATTCTGGGCTCAACGATGAGGTTGAATCAATGGTGACCAGAAGAAAATTGAGAGTACCTGTGAAAAGTTCTTTAGTTCTCTACCAGTGCCTAGCTGGTCTCTCTAAGTGAATCATTGGGAAATGTGGACGATCTGCAAACAACTATTCTGATTCTTCAGGATATGCTTGGGGGGGTGGTAGCTGATTTTTAAGGATTTTTTGTCCTTCCGGAAGCTTCCAGCGCTGAATTAGTCAGGCATTGAGTGTGTCGATCTAGCGTTTTATGGTCGGGGATAGATTAGAAATCCTGCTGGTGTACTAAGCACCTCACTCCACCGCAGCCTCCCTGACTGCTCTAGCTGAGCTGGTCTCGGAGGTGGTGTTGCGGTCACCCACTTATAATTTTGGGGGGCATCAGTATTCATGCTGAGGCCATCCTTTATGGAGCAGATCAGGAGTTCATGGCAACCATGGGCCTATCCCAGGTAGTAGTGGGCCTGACCCATGAGAGGGGACACATGCTGGATTTGATATTCTTCACTGGCCTGGAATCAGGGTGTCCTACGATTGGGGGTGTGGAGGTGACACCCTTGTCATGGTTGGACCACTACCTCCTGGAGGCTTGGGTCTTGGCACACCTATGTCCCCATCTGGGTGCTGGACCTATTAGATTGGTCCACCCCTGGAGACTCATGAATCCAATTGGTTTCCAGTACACTCTGGAGAAGTTTCCCACAGACCTTGACAACCGCTCTGTCGATGACCATGTTGCATTTTGGAATAATACCTTGACTAAGGCCATCGACACGGTGGCTCCCAGGCCTCTGCTCCTACCGCTGCAACACAGGTCCCCGTGGTACACAGAGGGCCTGATACAGCAGAAGCGGGAGGGTAGGCGGTTAAGCGCAGGCAGCGCTTGAGCTGAATCTGACCGATTGCAGCATAGATAATTTTTGAAAGACTATGCTATGGCTGCGCTGGTAGTGAAGAAGGCTTTCTTCACTGCCATCATAACGTCTGCAAAGTCACGTCCAGCGGAGCTTTTCTGGGTGGTGAGCAGTTTGGTCAGTCCAGTCTGTCTCCGTCAGGATCTGGAGGTATCCAAGTGCCCGCTGTGACATTTTTTTATTGATTACTTTGTAGATAAAATTGCTCATTCACCACAACCTCAGTGTGACCATTTCTGGTGCGGAATCAGAACTGGGGGTTATGGAAGCCCAGTCTTGTCCTTTGTATGGACTCTGTCTGTTTATTTGGACACTGGGAGCAATCTGGAGTATGGCCGGTAGGAGGCAGCACTAAGTTTTCAACTGGGCATACAGAGGGTTGTTGCTTCCGCGCTTCCCCAGTTGAAAATCTGCCTCAGGCGAGATAGGAGCTGCAGCAGGATGCTCTGCACCCGTTCAAAGCCTGTGCCTCTTAAATTTATTTTTTTGGAGAAAAAGTTAGAGGTAGAGGCTTCTGCCTCTGTGCTTGCGCTTTTAGTGCCAACGACAGCGGCGCCGATGATACCCCCGGATCCGGCCCCTCCGGGTACAGGGGCAGAGTTGGTGAGGGGGATCGACCCTCATGGTACGTCCCCACTTGGGGTACCCGCTGTTATGGCTAAAACAGCCAAAACACGCCGAAACGCTGCCCACCAGGCCGCAGCAGGGCGGGAGAGCCACACAGCTGAAAAAGAAACTGAAACTGCTGCCATTCCAGCCGTGGCCCCTGCGTCCTCCCCCCAGCATCGGAGCTCCAGCTCGGCAGAGGAAGAACACGTGGAGGCAGCTTCCTCTGCCTCCAGCGAAGTAAGGGGAATCCCCTAACCAGTCCCTTTCCCAGCTGCAGGACACCTTTAAGGTAATGATGGGGGGTGCTCACCCGTATTGAAAGGAACCAGCTGCAAGCGCATTCTCTCCTCCCCTCAAGCTTTCTTTCAAGGGGTCCTCGAAAACCTCGGGCAAGGGAAAACACAAGAGCGCCCGCAAGCCCCCTAGTAAAAGGCCTATTTGAGACCTTATAGGCACTTCCTCGGAGGAGGACATGGCGGATTCCCCCCAGAAAGAGGGCAAAATCATTTCACAGGAGGAATCGGTGAAAGGGCAGCCAAGCCAGGACCCCACTGGTTGTGATCCTAACCTCCGAGGAGGATTTGGATCAGTCTGCTGGCACCCACTCCTCCTTGTCCAAGGACCCCGCCGAGTGGGGAGAGATCCTGTCTAAGGGGCCAAAGGAGCTGGGCAGGGAGTTGCCCTCTGCGCAGGGACCGAAACTCCTGCAGCATGCCAAACGGGTCCTTAAAATTACCCCCAGGTTCCAGAAATTCCTCTACTGAGGATAAGGACTCCGAGAGGAATTATATGCCTAAACTAGTATCAGCCTCTAAGAATGTCACCCTGGATAGGGCGTTAGAGAAAATCATACGGACGCAGTGGAGACACCCCGCAAAATCCCTCAAGCTCTCCAGGGTACAGCAGTCCCTGTACTCCTTCAATAAGCACAGCAACTCAGTCTTTAGGACCCCACAAGTAGACACCGCCGTGGCCTCAGTGGCTCGCCAGTCTGTCTTCCCTTCCGAAGGGGATCTGTTGCATAAGGACCCCACTGACAAAGGGGTGGAAACTGGGCTCAGGAAGAACTACGAGGCCCTTGCCAGCATCTTACAGATGGCCACCACAGCCTCCTATGTTTCTAGAGCCATTATGAAATGGTTCCACCTTGGGAAGGACCCCGATATTTCGGAGGCAGTCTCTCAGAAACTTGCAAATAACGTAACCCTGGTGCACGTTTTTCTGGTGGACTCCTCTATGGACATGGTCACTTGGGATGCCAAAGGAATGGCAACCAACATAGCCGCTAGACGCAGGCTTTGGCTATGCTCTTGGCATGCAGACCCATGTGCTTAAAAATTTGCTGGTGAATAGCACATTTAAAGGGGGCAAGCTCTTCGGCTCCGCGCTAGACAAGGCTCTAGCGGAGGCCTCCAACAAGGAGAAAAAGCACTCCCTTCACCAAGTTCAGTCGGCTAAAACCTTTTTTTGCCCTTTTCAGCGTTTCTCACAGGGACCAAGGCGAAACTACACCCCTGCTCCCGCCTGGTCTTCTCGATCGCGCGGCACAAATCAGCACAGCCGTGGATCCAGATCTCAAAGGTTCCAGACCCCAACACATTTCACCAGACGATACGGGTCTCCCAACCACAAACAGGACTCCTGACTGCTCCGAGCCCTGTTCCCCAAGCTCTCCTCGGCACCCGCCTCCAGCACTTTGCAGACAGATGGGAGGACACAACCACAGACGCCTGGGTTCTCCAAATGGTACGGAGGGGATACGCGATCGAACTCAGGTACACACCCAAGGAGTTTTTTCGCGTATCCCCTTGCTCTCGCAACCCAGCCAAACAACTTGCTATGGGGCGCAAAATCTCCAGGCTCCTGCAGATCAGAGCAATAGAGCCCGTGTCACCACCAGAGAGAGCAGAGGGCCTTTATTCCATCCTCTTCCTCGTCGAAAAGCAGAACGGGGACCGGAGGGCAGTTCTCGAACTAAAATGCCTCAACAAAGTGGTAAAAGCTCAATGATTCAAGATAGAGTCCCTCTCCTCTATCACTCTAGCTCTTAACGGTGGGGGATTGGCTGGCTTCCCTTGATCTCCGGGATGCCTACCTGCACGTCCCCATCCTTCCAGCTCACAGATAGTGGCTCTGCTTCTGCTACTGGAACCAGCACTGGCAATATCGAGCCCTGCCCTTTAGCCTTGCGTCGTCCCCTCGGATGTTCACCAAGGTACTGGTGCTGCTCGTAGCAAACCTGGGCCTGAAGGGCATCACCATCTTCCTGTACTGGACGATCTGCTCATCAAGGCCCCTATAAGAGATCTTGCACTCAGTCACGTGCACTGTTCCATCGAGTATCTGTCTCACCACGGCTTTGTGGTCAACGCAGAAAAGAGCCATTTCTCACCCACTCAGCGGCTGGAACTTCTGGTGGTAATCTTCAACATCATCAAAGGGGATTGAGACTCCTCTTATTGATGGTGTCCAGCCCCCTCTAAAGTGCTTCTGAATCCATTGCCAGGTTGTGGTGGTGGCCAGGAGTACTTTTCACCAACTCCATCTGGTGAGGAAGCTGCAGCCTTTTCTTTTAGACTCAGATCTGGTCACTATCATCCATGCTTTCATCACCTTGAGGCTAGACTATCGGAATGCGCTCTATGTGGGTCTGCCCTTGGTGACAGGCTGGAGGCCTCAGCTGGTGCAGAATGCAGCGGCTTGCCCCCTTAAGGGGACAGGTCACCGTAAGCACGTAACATCGGTGCTCCGTATGCTGCACTGGCTGCCAATAATCTTCCAGGCCCAATTCACGGTGCTGGTGATGACCCTTAAAGTCCTAAATGACCTGGCTCACCATATTCCATCA
>QEPC01009299.1:5214167-5285306 GCA_003113815.1 Sphenodon punctatus
TTTCATCACCTTGAGGCTAGACTATCGGAATGCGCTCTATGTGGGTCTGCCCTTGGTGACAGGCTGGAGGCCTCAGCTGGTGCAGAATGCAGCGGCTTGCCCCCTTAAGGGGACAGGTCACCGTAAGCACGTAACATTGGTGCTCCGTATGCTGCACTGGCTGCCAATAATCTTCCAGGCCCAATTCACGGTGCTGGTGATGACCCTTAAAGTCCTAAATGACCTGGCTCACCATATTCCATCAAGGCCTCTGCAGTCGGCTGGGGGGCACCCTCCTGGAGACTTGTTTTTTTTCTGGGTCTCAACTACGAGGAGGGCGTTCTTGACTGTTGCACCTGTACTATGGTATGCCCTCCCCCAGGAGCTCCACCTGTATTCAAGCCTAGTGACCTTCTGGAGGCAATTAAGTTCATCTTGTTATATTGGGCTTCTGGCAGTGGGGATTGAATTGGGGGGGGGGGGCTGTTGGAGGGGTAGGGGTGTGAGGGAGATTGAAATACATTGTATTTTATTTTTTTATGTGTATTTATGTTTTTTACGTGAGCTGCCCTGAGCCTTTTAAGGGAAGGGTGGGATAAAAATTTAAATAAATAGCGTTGGCTTGAGACCTCTTTAGTTAATCCTTTTTGTCACTTTAATACTTAAATAGAACTTCCCCAATGGTTTTCATTGATACCTTCTCCAGCAGTAAGTTCTAAACTGCATTGCACTCTAGTTTTGTCATTCACTGTGAAATAAAATGTGCTAGCAGATTATGGTTGCAAAATGAGAAACCATGGTGGTGTATAGTTATTATTAATTATTATTATTATTATTATTATTATTAGCATTTATATAGTTGAAGGATGAGAAACATTAATTCTGCATATAACTAGAACTGCTTTTCTTGGGTTGTATCTTTGTCTTTCTCCGATAGTTCATTAGCCTTCTGTATCTATCAGACTTGTGCCCTGGTCCAATCTTCCTTCTAGCTCCTTTCTGTTTTGCTTTCTGGTAACTAGTACTACTTCAACTCTTACCTGTCTAGTTTATATAAACAAGCATCCTGTTGTCACAGCTGAGTTTCCACATAGCTAATTTATCCTTCTGAAACTTGATTACTAATTTGATCTCTGTTAACGGCAGGAGTGGGAGGCCATGGGAGTTGAGCAGCTGCGTGTCAGCACTGTGGACCTGACTGGAGTTCCTTCATTAGAAAACCTGCGCAAAGGTGTTGAATTTGTGCTGAAGCACCGGAAAAGTGGGAACAGTGTCTATGTGCACTGTAAGGCTGGACGCGCTCGTAGTGCTACCATGGTGGCTGCATATTTAATCCAGGTGAGAAGGGCCCCATTTGCAGCTAAGCATATCTGGATAGGTAAAGCATGACATGAAGGATCATCTGCAGTATTCCTTGGACGGAAGCATGCTGCGCACATCATTGGGTACAAACTAGTTTTACCAAGTGTGAGTCAGCATAGCCTAGTGAGTAAGGTGTTGGACTGGGACCTGGAAGATACTTGTCTTTGAGCGTTTTTAATGTTCATATTATTATTATTATTATTATAAGCATTTATATAGCACCAGCGATGTACCTGGTGCTTTACAGAAAATAAGATAAACACGGTCCCTGCTCAAGAGCTTACAATCTAATCATTTCATATCATTTCAATCCTTATCTAGCTCACCCTCACAACAACCCTGTGCGGTAGACCATTCTTCCCATTTTAAGAACATAAGCGGTGCTATTTTCTGGGTCAGACCAAAGGTCTCCATCTAGCCCAGTATTCTGTTTGACTGTGGCCAACCTCAGTTGCCTCGGGGGGAGTATGCAGCAGGTTACAATGGAGTAATCCATTTCCTGCCATCCTCCCCCAGCTTCTGACAGTCAGGGGACTTGTTCCCCATACCAACTCAACTAGTATCCCTTAATGGACCTGGCTTTCAAAAATCCATCCAGTCCCTTTTTGAAGCCTGTTCTGCTACTGGCCTGTACAAGATCCTATGTTACACAGTCTTACTGTACATTGGGTTAAAAGCACTTCCTTTTGTTATAAATCTACTCCATTAACTTCATGGAGTGACCCTGCTTCTATTATTTCTAGAAAGGGTAAATAGCAGCTCCCTATTTACTTGTTCTATGCCTTTTTGTAATCTTGTAAGCTTCTATCATGTCCCTTCTCTGTTGTCTCTTCTCCAAGCCGAAGTGCCCTAACCTATTATTATTTATATAGTGCCAGTGGTGTACCTGGCACTGTACAATCAGTAGTTTATAGACAGGTTCCTACCCCAAGGGGCTTACAAACCAAGAGAGACAAGGGAGAGGTGAACTTCAGGAGAGACAAAGATACATTCATGAGGTAGAGAAAATGCAGGCGCATGTGCTTAACTTAGTTACAAGGAAGAGATTGAGGGAGGGAGGGAAGAGGATGCAGTTTCACTCATGACGAACCACAGAAGGCCTGATGGAAGTGATAGGTTTTCAGAAGGGATTTGAAAATTGGGAGGGAGCAGAATGAATGTATCCAGAGAGGGAGTTCCAGGCATAGTGGTGGGAGCAGCAAGGGAGAAGGCAAAGACATTTAGAGGAGCAGGGAAGTCGCAAGCAGGTGAGCTGGGGGCAGAGGAGGAGCGAAGCCTCTTGGCAGGAATGTGGCAGGATACAGGAGATGGGAGTGCAAGGCCATGAAGAGCCTTGAAGGTGAAGACCAGGAGCTTGTGCTGAATGTGTTCCTGTAAAGGGAGCCAGTGCAGGGCAGAGAGGAAGGGCTAAATGTGGTCAAAGCAGATGACTTTGACAGCAGAGTGTTGAACGAAGATGAGGGAGAGATCAGAGCAGGGGAGACCAGTGATGAGGAAGTTACAGTAGTCAAGAAAAGAGATGACTAGACCATGGACTAGGGTTTTTGCAGTGCCAGCAGTGAGGCAGGGCCAGATTTTAGCATTATACAGAGCAAAGCGGCAGGATTTGGGAACAGCCTGGATCTGAGGCGTAAAGTAGAGGGAGGAGTCAAAGACAAATCCCACGCTACACGCCTGGCTGGATAGTGACACCCTCAATGGAGATTGACTGGGAAACAGGAGGGGAATGTTTTGGGGGGGAAGATGAGGAGTTTGGTCTTAGCCATGTTAAGCTTGAGTTGGTGGCAAGACATCCAAGCAGAGATGTCAGACAGTCAGCAATATGAGGTTGGATGGAGGGGGAGAGCGTGGGAGCGGAGAGAGAGAATTGCATGTCATCAGCATACAGGTGATACTGGAAGCCGTGAGATTCAGTAGGTTTACCTAGAGAGTGTCAAGGACCCAGGACACAGCCTTGGGGAGCTCCCACAAGAGGAGAAGCGACATAGAGGAGGTACCAGCAAGAGAAAAGTTGAAGGAGTAGTTCGAGAAAGATGAAGAGAGCCAGTTGAGAACAGAGTCCCAAAAACCAAGGGAGTGTAGCAAACCCAGGAGGTAGCCATGGTCAACAGTGTCGAAGGCAGCAGAGAGATTGAAGAGTACAAGAATGGAGTAAAGGCCCTTAAACTTAGCTAAGAGAGGGTCACTGGTGATTTTGGCAAGGGCAGTCTGTCGCGTGGAGTGGGTGGAAGCCTGATTGAAGGTGGTCAAGGGAAGAATTAGAAAAGAGGAAATCAAGACAGTGCATGTAGATCGCCTGCTCCAAGAGCTTGAAAATGAAGAGTAGGAGCAAAATGGGGCAGTAGCTGGAAGGGTCAGAGGGGTCAAGAGTGGCCTTAAGGATAGGGGAGACAGTGGTGTGTTTGAAAGCCAATAGAAATGACCCAGTAGAGAGGAAGAGATGGATGACGCTCCCGCATATCTCTCTGCTCTTGTATCTCGCCACACTCCTGCCCAGGAGCTTAGCTCCTCCTCTGCCCCACCTGCTCGCGAACCCCTTGCTCCTTAAACATCTTCTCCCCTTCTCTCTTGCTGCCCTTCATGCCTGGAACTCCCTCCCTGGATAAATTTGCTCCACTCCTTCCCTCCCAACTCTCAAATCCCTCCTGAAAACCCACCTCTTCCGTCAAGCCTTCCCTAGTTTGTCACGAGTGAAACGGCATCCTTCCCACCCCTCCCTCGCTTCAGTTCCTTGTAACTAAGTGAAACACATGAGCCTATAATTTCTCAACCTCATGAATGTACTCTTGTCTCTCCCGATGATTGTCTCTCCCTCATCTCCCCGTCTCTTGGATTCTAAGCCCCTTAGGGTTACGGACCTATCTAACTATAGATTGTACGGTGCCAGGTACATTGCTAGTGCTATATAAATAATAATGATGTGCAGCAGTGGGGGCAAGAGGGGATGGGATCAAGGGGGCAGGTGGAGGAGTTGAATGAAGAGAGGCGGGAGGTGACCTCATCAAGGGATGCTGGAAAGAGGCAGGTGGGGGAATAGCCGGGAAGGAAATGGAGGAGGGAGAGGGTTGAGAAGCAATAGCAAGGCAGAGTTTATCAGTCTTGTTGAAAAAGGAGAGAAGATCCTGTGCATTCAGGAAGGTGAGGGAGGACAGGGAGGCTTCAGAAGGGAAACAAATATTCAAGAGGCAGTGGGGGTTGCAGGAATGAGATTCGACCAGTCTTTGGCCAGAGAAAGGGCATCACTAAATGCAGATAGAGCAAACTTAAAGTGGATGATGTCCTCCAACTCACAAGACTTCCTCCAGAGGTGCTCAGTGTCTCAACAGCAGGTTCAGAGGTGGCGGATGGTAGGGGGGAAGCCAAGGACGGTGGTTTATATGACATGTAGGACAGCAGGAGAGGAGAGCAAGTGAGTCAAGGGTGGAAGAAAGGGATGAGTTAAAAGGTGGAGATGGCAGAGTCCGGGTAGGTGGTAGAGGAGACAGATGCGAGAAGGGGGGAGAGGGAGGAAGCTAAGTCAAGAGGGTTGATGGATTGAAGGTCACAGAAAAAGCAAGTGGTTGGGGGAGCGGGAGAGATGGAATGAAGCGCAGTGATGGTCAGAGATGGGAAGGGTATCAAAGGAGAGAGATGAGAGAGAACAGTTTTTCCATAAGACTAGGTTGAGGGAGTGGCTGTCACGATGTGTCAGGCAGTCAGTCCACAGGCGAAAGTCAAAAGAAGAGGTCAGCAAGAGGAAGTGGGAAGCAGCAGGGTCAGAGGGAGTGTCCACATGGATATTGAACTCCCCAAGAATGAGGGTGGGAATATTGTCATCAGAAAGAAAGCCAAGCATTAAAATTCGATAGAAAAGAAGAGTGGGAGCCTGGGGGGTAGTAGACATGGAGGTCAAGGGGGGAGTAGAGGCGCATGCAATGGGCCTCAAAGGGAGAGTGAGGGAGGAGTGCTGAGGGGTTGGAACTGGCAGGATTTGGCAAGGAGCAGGCCAACACCGCCACCACGGCCATCAGAGCATAGCGAGTGGGTGAAGGTGAGGCAGGCAAGGGAGAGGGCAGCAGGAGTGGCAGTGTTATTGGGGCGGGTGTCCAGGTTTCTGTAAGGGCATGGAGCAGGAGAGTAAGATTGTGGATGAATGGTTCTTTCTTGATGGAAGAGCAGCAGTTCCAGAGGGCGCAAGAGAAAGACAGCTGAGATGGGGGGAGACATGGGATGGGGATCAGGTTTGAGAAGAAGAGGGAGTAGGATTGGGGGGGGCTGAGATATGGGGAGGTGAACTGTGAAGAAAAGGAGTTTAGGAGAAATACATGGAAGCAGACCAGATGTTTACTGCAGGCAGACAGGATTTGTGGATGGATGCTGCCATGTTACAGCAATGCAATGAGTAGCGTAGAAGAATGTCACATACATCACATGGCCCCTACTGGCCCCGTAATAGCGCCCTTTTGCATCTCCCTTCGGCCGCTGCCCAAGGGCTACCACCCTCAGGGCCCAATGCCAGGAAATTAAGGGCTGTTACCTGGGGGGAAGAGAGACAGACAGGTGAAGCAGTTTAGCAGCTGAAGGGGTCTAAGTCAGAAGTTCCAGTTAGCTTCCAGCATGCAAGAGACCAGACCTCCCCTTTTGAACCTTTTCTCCTATGGAAGCCACTCTATGCCTTGGATCATTTTTGTTGCCCTTCTCTGCACCTTTTCCAGTTCCACTGTGTCTTTTTTGAGAAGGGGCAAAGAACTGGACAAATTATTCCAGGTGTGGTCACACCATATATTTATATAGTGGCATCATGATATTTTCCATTTTGTTATCTAGTTTTCTTAATTATCTCTAACATGTAGTTAGCCTTTTTGACTGCTGCTGCACATTGAGTTGATGATGTCAATGGTCTATCCACAATGGCTCCAAGGTCTTTTTACTGCAGACCACCTAAGTTAGATACTACTGTTGTGTAGGTATGGTTAGGGTTGGTTTTCCCTATGTGCATCACTTTGCACTTGTCAGCATTGAATTTCATCTGCCATTTTGTTGCCCATTCTTCTAACTGTGCTAAATCACTTTGCACTTCTTCACAATCCACCTTGATCTGAACTATCTTGAATAACCTTTTCATCTGCAAGTTTGACTGCTTCCCTCTTCACCTCCTTTTCAAAATCATGAACAGGTTAAATAACACTGGTCCCAGTACAGACCCCTGTGGCACCCCACTATTTACTTCTCTCAATTTTGAAAACTGACAGTTTATTTCTACCTTTTGCTTCCTATCTTTTAACCAGTTTCTGATCCATAACAGAACTCTACCCCTTATCCCATGACTTCTCAGTTTTGTCAGTAGTCTCTGGACTTTGTCCAAAGGCCTGCTGAAAATCCAAACAACATATATCGACTGGGTCACCCTTATTCACGTGCTTATTGACACCCTCAAAGAATTCCAGCAAATTAGTGAGACGAGACTTCCCTGGCAAAAACCATGCTGTTTCTCCCCCCCCCCCCCCCCCAATCATGTCATGTTTATCAATGTGTGTTAGAACAAACTGATAAACTAACAGCAACCTTATCTTGCATCGCTTTGGTTTGACAGTCCCTCAGATTCCTCACCAACAAAGAACATTTCCAATATAGGTTTCTTCCAAATATCCTCTCTGCTGAAGACTGACGCAAAGAATTCATTGAGCCTCTGCAATGGCCTTGTTTTCCTTTAGTGCCCCTTTTATACTCTGGCTGTCCAGTTGCCCAACAAACACTCTTGCTGGTTTCTTACTTCTGAGGTACTTAAAGCAACTTTTACTATTAGATTTAGCACTTTTAGGAAGTTGCTCTTCAAAATCCATCTTGGCCTGCCTGATTATGAATTTACACTTTGCTTGTCAATGCTTTGTTCCTTCCTGTTACCTAGACAAGTTTTCCATTTTACGAAAAAGTTGCTTTTGGCTTCAGTAGCCTCTCTTACCTTACCATTTAACCATGCTGGTGGGTATTTTCCCATCTTGCTTTCTTTTTTTATTTCTGGTATGTATTTAATTAAGCTAGAGTTCTAAACTGTTCCATGCTTGTTGCAGACATTTGATCTTCACGACTGCTCCTCTCAATTTCTTCCTGATTAGCTTCCCTATCTGCCCAATTATCCTCATTCCACCAGGTTTCTGAGATGCCTGTTATAACAAAATCCTCATCTAATGCCAAGAGCTCTAATTCACCCATCTTTACTTTTTAAACTTCTAGTATTTATATACACACACATTTCAATACCCTTATTATCCTGCTGCTTATTATTATGACTTTGGTCTGTTCTCTGGCTTCCACATGAGCTCTCTTGCCTTATCCCCCTATATTAGGAATTTTACAGATGGGGAACTGTGGCTGAGAGATAACAATTTGCCCAAGGCCAACCAGCGAGTTCATGGCAATATAGTACTTGAGCTCTGATCCAAGTCTAACACCCTATCCATAAGGCAACCTCTAAGCCCCATTCGCATAACCATTTGAGAAGCAGCAGTGTTAGCAAATGGCATACCACTCCTCCAAAAGGCTCCTTTTGAATGGGATGTGTCTTGCTAGCTATCTTTTTACTCAGGGTGGTGAACAGTGAGGAAGGGTGAATGAGTAGGACGGCTGCTGCTGAACACTGACAGTTATTAGAATGTAAGTTCCTTTGATAGTTTTGTTCTCTCATCTGAGCAAAAGGCTACTAGTTGGAGATTAACATTTCCTGTCCCTAACATAGGGGCAAGCTGATACAAGAAGCAAGTTGCTAATGAAGGTCACTTAAAAAAAGCCCAAAACATTGCTTGTTCATCACCTCTGTATTATTCTGCTTCTAGCAGCAGAGAGGTCTGCAAGACTGTGAATGGAACTTGAATAGAGAAATGTTTCCTAGCATTCCTAGAATTTTGCCACTGGTTCCATTTGAGAATTAAGTGCAGAAAACCTCCACTAATTGAAACCAGTGGCAAAATTCCTATTTACTTCAGTGGTGAAGTGTACCCTAAATAGCTTATACTGGGTCTCTGAGTATGAAACAAGATGTCTGTGGCATCTGCTACAGCAGCCAGTCCCCAGCCAGCTGATTAACTTCCTGGATGATTGTGGCTGCTGAAAAGCAGCCAGATTAATATACTACTAACCATAGTAGATCGTGAGACTCTAAACTTAGTTTTCTTTCAGGGGAAATGAATTGGGGGAGGGATGGGGTCATTGCAATACATGAGTAGCCAGCCACTGGGGGACTAGAAGATTCTCAGAGGGCAGGCAAGGGGAACAGCTTTTTTAAATGTAAAATAGCATTGAGTAAGAACAAATGCTCACTGGAACAAAGTTAAAGTTCCCACAGAGACGGAGGCAAGTTCACAGTAGCATGAGTTAATGTTGAAAATACTCATGACAAATGAACATAGCTGGGGAATCCTTCTCAGCTGCTTTGAGTGTTTGATGGTCTGTTTTTGGATAAGTTCTAAGATTGCCCAGATTGAGACCTATGGTAAAAGGACAGCTAGTAAAGTGAAGCTGCCATTTTTGGCCAGGCTGTGCTAGATCAGACTAGAAAAAGCTGCCTGGCACAGGCTTTGGTTGAGGGAAGTGCTGCATCAGGTTTTGGTGCAGCAGGGAGCAGACAGGATTCAGCCAAATGAGTAGATAGGATTAGGCAGAAAATGGAAGATGATCCGAATGTCTTGAACAATCCCCAGCAACTCTTTAATCCTTCATTAAGATAAGATGGATTTTTTTTAACTTACACTGTTTCTGCCTTCCAGCTGCATGGGTGGAGCCCTCAAGAAGCAATGGATGCCATTGCCAAAATCCGTCCTCATATCATTATCCGCCACAGCCATCTCCAGATGCTTGAGAGCTTTCGTAACAGTGTGACTGAAGCAACTACACAGAAACAGCAAGAAGCCATTCACCGCATCCCCCTGAAAAGCTCTGGTTCCTAATGAACTGATCCCTAGGCACAAACTGCTGCATCTGTTACTAATAAAAAAACATTTCACATAGCCATAAAGCATTAGTACAAGAGAGGAGTTGGTCTCCCTACACAGAGATTTCCAAACTGTGTCAGGACTCCCAACTAGGATCATAACTCAGTTGATATTTTATATACTTTGCCTGTCTTTGTTGCTGCCTGGGGTCGGAAGACTATATTAAAGTCTCAAGGCAGAGCAGTGGTTCTCCGCTTTAGCAGAGTGAAACCACCATTCTTCTTCCACAAATAAGGCAAGAGGAGAAACGTTCTTGTTCCACAAAAGGTTTTTATTCAGACTCACCCCCAATAGGATACACCAACAGGGAAGAATTATATACCTTCCAGCTT
Source organism: Sphenodon punctatus (assembly GCA_003113815.1). Lineage (NCBI taxonomy): Eukaryota > Metazoa > Chordata > Lepidosauria > Sphenodontia > Sphenodontidae > Sphenodon > Sphenodon punctatus. The sequence continues at coordinate 5,223,808 of QEPC01009299.1, forward strand.
CAAAAAGCAACATGCCCTGCCTGGTTATGCAGTGTCAGAAGGATAGCCCACCCGCACCAGAGCAGGGAGCCCAACATTAATGCAATGTATATCAAGAGTAGTTTCTCTTTCTGCTGGGTTGCAACACAGGAACAAGCAGATTTAGCTCCACTACAGTATGGTTGAAGCACAGCACAGTCAGGGTCTTCAATTCACCCAATCAGAAGCTCTAATGCACTTTGTGCTTCTGGCCAGAGCGCCAGTTTCTCCATGAGCTTTGATAAGGGAAGAATTTTTACAGTTCTTCCTTTTGACAGGATGCAACTTCTTAAGGCATAGTATCAAAGTGCCCCCTTCTGGTGACTGATGGCAGCAGTACACAGCCTCCTACATGGGAGCACTAAAAGACATGAGGATTCATCAGCTCTATATGGTTTGCTGGTGGTGGCTGTTTCTAGGCCTAAAAAGCCTTTTTACTGTGGTTCAGGCTTTGGGATACAATGTTGCTGAGCATCCGGTGGCCACAGTACCACGCTTAGTTCATCTACAATCCAAAATGCCAGCAACTGAGTTAGTGCTAAGTGGGAGACCAGCCCAGTAGCCAGAAGACTGGTACTGCCCTTTGAGCAGCTGCTAAAGGGAAATGGATTATCTATGGTCTCACTAGGTGTCTTGCAGGGCAAGTGCTAAGATGGTTCTGTACCATGGAGTTGCTCACTGGAATGTTCCTATTGTACTGTCACAGAGCATGAACCTTTTAGGCCAGGACAAACTGCAGATTGGTAAGCAGCACTTTAATGCCACTAGTGACAGTTACCACAGAGGTTGCTGGGTTGAGTTTGAAAGTGCTAGCATCTCCCTTTTTGTAATGGTCCCGGAAAACATAGATGCTACCATTACAACTGGCAATTTTCCACAGAGATGGTACTGAGCTCCAGGCATCTGGCAAGCAGAGTCGGGTGAAACTATCCAGTAAGGGGTTATAGCACAGCAATGAGTCTCCCTCAGCCACAATGAACACCAGGTCCTTGTGTACAGCAGCATGCATGCACCCTGCAAAGGGCAGTACATAGGGCTTCACATGACACTTCTCTGCATCTGTGTCATAGCACTGGATGAGCCTGGAGGGCTTGGTGAAGAAGTCCAAGTCATTCTCCTCACCCCCCAGCAAGTAAATGATGCCATTGAGATTTACACCTGCAGCCCCCGAGACTGCTACTTCCAACTGGCTGGTTTCTGTCCATACATTGTCTCGCACTCTGTAATATATGACAGCATTGGAGAGGGTGTCCTGCAGCGTCTTGCCACCAAGTGAATAGATTGCATCCCTACTGGGCACAGAAACCAGTGTGTGTTGGAGCCGGTCACGGGGTAGAGGGGCGCACCACTCCCAGTCTATGGTGGCATTGTTGCATTTCCACATGCGCCGTGGAATGGAGCCTCCAACAACATACAGGTCACTGCCATGCTTGCAAGCTGCAGTGATCTGGTGGCACAGGCTGTTTTGGCCACTCACAGTTATAGAGTCGTCTTCAGCACAGTGGAGAGAGACAGCGAGAGAGTGTGTGCGTGATGACTCCTTTCCAATCAGGTAGATGTGAACATTTTCCCCAATTTCCTAAGACAGAGAAGGGACTTGTCAGCCTCATCAGAATTCAAGTAGGAGCTCAGTCTACACGAGAGGAACACTGATCCCAAATACAAGGGATGTCTTATGGTAAAGATCCTTTGGGAAAGTTTTAGAACTTAGAGACTTGGTTAGCATGAAGTCATCTCATCTGCCCCTTCACTTTAGTATGAGGCCCACATCTTCCGGACCCTGTGCCTCAAGACTTTCCTAGACACCTTTATTCCACACCCAACACAATGAGCAGCTCACTGCACCCAATCTTTGGTTGCAGCTTGACTAGGGTTTGAATGACAAACACTTGGAATAGAGACCTAAATTCATAGGAATTATAATCTCCAAGGTTTTTAATTTATCCCTTAACCACATACTTGAACACTGAACTAATTGCCATTGATCTAAGATAACCCCTGTGGCAAAGGCAGTCTCAAATTACTGAGCACCTAGGACTTGCCTGATATGGCAGTGAGGCAGTTCCTGGCACTAAAGCCACAGCTTCCTAGGACATGACAGGAGGTCACAGCTACTGGCAGGAGACCTTTCCTCCATGTGTGTAGAACCAAAGTAGTATAGGGACTTCTCTAACCCTGAGGTAGAAGGGTTCTTCATACCTTCAGACTAGATCGCAGCGTCTCTGAGAAACCTGCACGCTCCTCTTTATTGAAGCTGATCCAGGTTTCTATGGCAACTGTTGGATTCTGGGAACATGGAACCCCATCTGTGGTTTCAGAGATAAGAATACAGACACTAGTCAGAATTTCCAGAGCAACCACCATGTGTCCAGCTCCTGTTTTCATTATTCTGGCAAACTGCCATTTCAGGATCTTGCAGTAATGAATATATGAACAGGAGGAGCATCTGGACACCTGTTATATTATCTGATTTTTAAAATCTGGATATATTGCACCACTGGTGGCAGAGGCAGATTATTCTTTACAGGATCCCCCCTTATCCTACAAAGTGAGATGATCTTCAAGTTAGGTTCCCTCTATTGAGAAGATATACCATTAAACAAGGGTACAAGCCAGAGTCAATGGAGTTGAAGCCTTCCCCCATCCTGCACACACCCCTAGCACACCTCCACATCCCATTAAAGTAAAAAGGGAGTTGAAACTGTGATTTCAATGGGATCAAGACTGCACACTTGGGCAGTGAGGTTTGTAGCCCCTCTGAAATGTATGTTTCTTGCTGTTCTATGAAGCTCAGGTAGCAACAGTGGCCAACAGCAGTGTCCATATGTACTTAGCCAATCAATTATGACCCTGGTTTCCATTCAGCAATGTATCTGCATGAAGCTGCCCTTGGAACACTTGTAAATTTCCATAACTGCAGCATATTTGCTCAGTAGTGTGACAATAGGGAGCATCTTTACACCTCTGCTACTTAGGGCTTGCTCTCACAAGAATACTTGAAATGGGATAGTTACTCCTTACTCAAGTAATAAATCACCTTCTGACTCTGTTCCCCCAGACAGGGAGAACAAAGTGGTTCAAGAGCTCTTCCTCTCCCCAGATCTCCTGCTTTTTGAACTTTTAGGGAATTTCCTGCATGGGGTATGTTGGATGTTTGAATAACCAGCAGGCAGTTGAGGGGGTGGGAGCACCAAGATCTGCTGGGAGAACAGAATGCTACAGTATACATAGTGAGGTAAACCCCACGTCCTAAACAGTTCACCTGAGCATGCCTCTTGTACTACAAGGCTCCCTCCACACTTGTTTGGAGAAGTAAATACTCTACTTTGTGCTCATGTGAACACAGGAGGGATAGAAGTAAATTAGAAAGGCTTGTGAAAACAAACACTAAGATTGTACTGACTTTCTATTCACTTCCATATACAGTTTGATGCCTTGGTTAAGCCACAAAGCCCTGTATAGCTGCTTGTACTGTGTGCTAAGCATGTATACCTGACTGAAAGGCCATCTCTCTCCTTACATGCAGTTTTGGTATTTTATATATGTTGGAGGCCTTGGTGAAAGCCTGTGCCAGTAAACACTAAACTAAACTTACATGCAATCATCCTTAGATTCAGTTTTGGAAAATGGACCACAACATTCTCCACTGAGGTTCCTTGGTTCTAAAGTTTGGAGACAATGTAGTCCAGAGGATAGCTTTCATTGGACCAACTTCTATTGGCAAAAGTACGCAAGCTTTTGGGTAAGAAAAGGCCCTCTCTCAGGCATGTAAGAAGTTATAACTAGTAGACGGAGCAATATACAATTTGCATGTGTAAGGGAATAGAAGTACCTTTTGTGCAGTCTATAGTTATGACTTTTTACATGCCTAAGAAAGGGCCTTCTGTGTGCTGAAAGCTTGCATATTCTCACCAACAAAAGCTGGTCCAATAAAAGATACCATCTGAACTACTTTGTCTCCCTCTTCTGTACTTAGGACTAATGTGACAACCATTACTAATCTCTCTCTAAACTCTTAGTTTGACAGAACTTGGGTTTATTAGAGAGTGTGGTTACTGTTTTGGTCCTGACTTTTCTTTTAGTCTCGTTTGAGTTCTGTGTAGTTCAGAAGCCTGAATACATTCCCCAAGAGACGATGGTCCAATAAAAGGCACCATCATAACTTGTTTACCTCCTGTCTCAAATTAGTTGACACTGAGAGCAAACTCATCTGTTTGCTTATAATGGGGGAAAAGGGTTGTTTTGTTTATGGTTGATCTCATGATTAATAATGGGATGGTTTGTAAATCACTGGCTATAAACAGTCAGCAGAGGTTAAATCGAGTGCAAGTTTAAGGGTTTTTAAAAATCCTTATTACAGTTGTTTTTATGCTTATCATAGGCCAGAGTGCCAAGATTGTTTCAACATGCATAAGAGCAGTTCCTCCACTATGTGCTCATTTAATTTTTTGGTCTGATTCAAAGACCCAGCCAATCTGGTGAGTAACAAATACAGCTCAAGACAGTTAAGCATTCCATAAACTGCATAGAGGACAATGTCATGATCCCAAAAGCAGAGAATGCAAGGTAGCAGAGGTTATTCTATCCTAGATCTACCTCTTACAGACACAAGGGACCTGACAAATTGAGAATGACAAGAAGGGCGGTGACAATAATCACAAGCTACCTGAAATCAATATACTGTAGTAGGAGGGAATCCACAGAATGCCAAAATCACAACATTTCAGGACAGCAAGTTCTGGGAAGTTAACAAACAAGATGAAGATGCATGGAAGCAATAAAAATCTACCCATGGAGAAGGCTCCAGCCTGTCCGGCCATGAGGCACTAAAGGTGCAAAGATGAAAAGTATCAATGGGGGCACTTGATGCTAATGATAAAGGGCTGTTTAATCTAGTATACAAGAAGCATAATAGAAACTTAAGCTAGAGAACTCCAGACTAAAAATAAGGTGAAAACTCTGAACAATGATGGTAACTGACCATTAGAACAACCCATTTAGGGGTGTTGCAGTTTCTCTGCCACTTGGAAGTCTTTAAATTAAAGGTTGGATATCCAGCTCAATGAGGGAATTCCAGATGCTATGCAGAAGGACAGACTAGATCAGTGGTTCTCACAAGTGTGGGGGACACAATGTATCCTGGAGTGTTTGAGAAAGGGCACAGCTGCCAACCCCCTTTTCTGTACTTTGCTGAGCTAAAGGGAACTTCTAAGGCCACTTTTACACGGACGCCACCCACCCACGAACACCGGAAACACCCATTGGATGGGTGGGAGAACATCCGTGTAAATGTCCACGAGTGGGTGGGGGTGCGTGCCTGACCCACCCGCCAACACCCACGGAGCAGCCACGAGGGAGCCGGCACCCTCCATGGGTGGAGATAGGTGTTCAAGCCAAAACACCCATACCCACGCGGAACAGACTGCCGGAGCCCCACAGCGCCGGCGTCACAAGGCACGCACGTGCTGCCACGCAGACACGCCCACAGGGCAGGGGGACGCCGGACGTCCGGCCGAGAGTCCGTAAAGGAGGGAGGAACCATGGCATGCGCGCAGGCTCCCACGATGGTGACCAGGAAGGCCTACGAGAAGGCCAAGGGAGCCGACGACGCCCCACGTGGGGGAAGGGGCCGGGTGAGCAAGGGGACCTTGGAGCNAGTGCGGGGGGGAGGGGAGCGCCCCAGGCAGAAGGCACAAGGAGTGGGGGAGGGGAATGGACCGCCGGAAGGGGTCCAGGATGTAACACAGTGCACGTGTCCCGGCACAGGGCAGAGGAACTGCACTGACATCCCCCCCCAGTGGACAACCCCCAGCCCAGCACCTCCCGAGGGCACGGCCCAAGTAGCAGCAGCGAGAGCGAGGTGAGCGCGATGGAACACACACACCCCACCCGCAGGGGAGGGCCGCACCCCAGGCCCGGACCACTGGGCCAGCGAACACAGGGCAGGGGGCAGCAGCATAACCCGGTCCCCCGTCCCCGTAGGACAGCTCCCAGACAACAGAGCACCACACCACCAAAATGACGGCCAAGGAGGGCCTCCCAGACAGCCAGGTGAGCAAAAGGGATCCCCAGGGGGGAGAAGGGAGGGTAGGCCCCACAGGTGAGCGGAAGGGGCCAGCAGGAGCCATAGTAACCCCTATCGCACTACCCCCAACAGGACACGACCACCACCACGACATCCACATCCACAGGGCGGGCCCCACGCCGCCAAGCCGGTCGGCTCCCCCCACACAGGTCAGGAACTTTATACGTGTGTGGAGATCTGAAAGGGTCCAGCACGACCTGGTGCAAAGCTACAAGACCAGACAGGTCTATGAAGCCATCACCCAGGAAATGCAGCAGCAGGGGTACAATAGGGATGTAACCCAATGCATGCAGCTGGCAAAGGACTGGAGGCCCAGATATAAACATATCAGGGACAATAATCTCAAGTCCAACCGGGCCATGCGCACAGCCGAGTTCCAGAAGGAGCTGGACAAGTTCCTCTGCATGGACAGGGACATCGTGGCCTACTGCACACATGGCAGCGCCTTCGCCAGGGGTAGGCACAGGGCCAACACGCAGACCCCACAGAGCAGGGGGGGGCAGGTGCCCCTAGCGAGGCCAGTCAGGAAGCAGGTGGGGACAGCCCTGTCTCACAGGGGGAGGAGGCACCCCGGGGATCCGAGCATCGACCCACCTCACACTGCATGCGCCCTCAAGACCCACAGGCCAACCCGCCACAGGGGGTGCACGGAGAGCCAGCGGAGACCCGGGATGGCCCCCAGGAAGCGGAGGAACTGGATTCAGGTATGCGCGCCCCAGCGGGGCCGGATTGGTTGGGGAACGGCCCAGACGGAGGCGCTGCGACCTGGGTCGGGGGCCAGCAAACACTCACGGTAATCCATCCCATTGCAGCTCAAAGCAGCCTGGAAGTGCACAAGGTGGAGGTTGTGGTGGAGGAGGATGACGAGGGGGGTCAGGCAGCTCCCCCACCATCAGGTGGGCAACCCTCCAGGGTGGGGCACACAGGCCAATGGGCCACGGGGGAACCAGGGGCAGTGATGGGGGGGGCAAGGCACCCAGGGGCCTGCAACCATCAACTGGCAGGACCCACCAGGGGCTGGGCGGAGGGGGGCAGGCGGGAGGGACTGGAGGACCCGTAGCAGCTCCCCAGCACGCCACACAGTCAGGGGACCCTCCCGCGGCTAACAGATGCTGGGGGCCACCCCATGACAGGGCAGGGCTTGGGGACCCCACAGGGGAGGGCTAAGGAGAGCCGTCACACTATTGGGGCTGCTCACCAGGAAACCTGGGCAGGCGGTAGTGGCCAGCAGGGCACACAGGCAGGATGCACTAATGTTCAGTCCAACCTCCTGTTCACAGACCAGGCGCCTGCTCGCGCGATGGGAGCAGCTGCCGGCAGCGTAGAGCAGAACCGGGAGATGCAGGCCAGGAACCAGCGTCGGAAGGAGGACCTTGGCAGGGAGCTGCTGGTGGAATCACAATGGTTAGCCAAGGTGCACTCCCGCGAGCTCGCGCTCACAAGGGAGCTCATCAGAGAGGAGGGAGAAAGGGACCGGGAGATCCTGGCTGCCATGATGGCCCGGTGCTGCACTGAACACCTCTGGGCCAGGCACCAGGCTGCTGCCCTCCAACGCGAGCAGCGGCGCGCCTGTGACGGGCTGGAGGGTCAGGCCGCACAGCTCATGGGGGAGGCCATGGAGGCCCTGCGGCGTGACCCCCAGTGTGACAGGCCACGTCATGCCGCGGGAGGGCCAGCAGTCGTCCAACATCATGGCGGCTTCCCACTGGTGCCAGTGCACCCACCTGCATCTCAACCACCCGTGGTTCCCCCAGCAGCAACCCTACCCGAGCCTGGTCCACGGGGTCCCCCTTCCCCACATGAGGCAACTGGACCCGCTTGCAGGGCCACCTGTCCTGGCCGCACCCCCTGTGATCCCAGCCCCGCTGCCACCCCAACCCCTCCACCGGGCGGTGACGTCCCCACCCCAAGACCATGCACCCCAGGACGAGCAACCGCCCATGGTGGCCGCCCCACAGATAAGGCCGCAGCACCCCGGGTCCCCGGGGGTTGTGGGGTGAAACAGATAATGGGCACAGTTGCGACGTATGCTTGGTTGGTGGCAAAAAAAAAGGGAAAGCGTGTTGAGCAATTAAGTATCACATTTCGATTTTGGGTAACTTCTGCCCCTCATCAGAGTTCTTAGAGGGATGATATGTGGTTTTGAGGATCCTATTCTTTGTTGTAATTAATCACACATTTTGTTTTTACTTTGTATTTGTTTGTATATTTACTGTTTTACAGTGTCAAAGGGCATTGTATTTTTTTTAAAATTTATTTATTTATTTATACTTGTTCATGATTTTTACTCTGACTATATGGCGAAAGCTAGTCAAGAGAATAAAGTTTCTATTCTAATTCTGCTGACATGTGCCATGCGCACGGTGCGCTCCGCTGTCCGGCCTGTACCCACAGCCCACTCTCCCCTGGAATTGCGGGAGCTCCTCTGTGTGCACCCAGCCCGGGATCACCATTCTCTGTGTGCTGCACGGTCCTGTGCAATCGCCCCTCCGCCCCATGCCCGACCGGCCGCAGCATGTCCCTTATATACTGTGTAGGCTGGTGGGGGGCCAGGCAGCGGTTGGTGCTGCGCAGGGGGTGTGCTGGGGCGGCAAGCGGGTGTCGGGGCTGGCTGAGCATCCCAGCGAGCAGGCCGGCCACATACCTGCCGGGGGGATGGGACCGCACGCACCCCTGGGTATCCCTGCCTCCCCAACCACACTGCCATCCCCCCAGCCTGGGTCCGCCTGTGCAAGCTACAGCTGCGCGCGCTGTGGATGCAGCGCCTGGCTCGGCTACACGCCCTGGCGCAGTGCCTGGCCGGGGACCCCTTTCTTATCTTGGCAGCTGTGCAGCATCCCTGCTGTCTTGTGCGTGGGTTGCAGCGCCCTGTCCACAGCGGGCCTGCCTATCTCTGGCATGCAATGCCATCTGCGGGCGAGGGTATCCGCTCGGTCTCTGCTTGTCCCAGTTGTGGCATCCCTCCGTCTCGTGCCTGTTGCTTCCCCGGAGCGGGCCCCACTGCTGCCATGGCCGGTCATTCTGCGGGGCCCTCAGTGGGGATGTCGGGGAGGGGTGGTCTCCCTGTGCGGACATGCTGTTGGGGGCCCTCTGGCTGAGCCCCAACGTGCAGCTGTTGGTGAGCGACCCCGTCGGTAGGGGATGGCTTCCGGCTCCTGTCCCGTTACATGTAGACGATGGGTCACCAGGTCGGGGTCCTGGCGTGCCGGGCCCGTTCCCTCGAGCTTGCCTTCACCCCCTGTGCCAGCCTCTTTGGGGGCACCCGCCCGCCGCTGTCGTGCCGTGGACCGCTGCGGAGGTAACGGCGGCTCACCAGCTGACAGAGCTACCCGGGTACTGCCTTGCCTTGCTGTCTAGGGGGCCCCCCTGTTGCTGCCCTGTACACCGGCAGCCTCCTGCATGCACGTGGCATCCCGCGCACACCCTCGGACATGGGGGCCCTCCTGTGGGACCTCGGCTTGCTGTCCCTCGAGGTTGGTGGCCCGCTCCNAGGGGATGGCTTCCGGCTCCTGTCCCGTTACATGGAGCTACCCAGGTACAGCCTCGCCTTGCTGTCTAGGGGCCCCCCTGTTGCTGCCCTGTACACCGGCAGCCTCCTGCATGCACGTGGCATCCCGCGCACACCCTCGGACATGGGGGCCCTCCTGTGGGACCTCGGCTTGCTGTCCCTCGAGGTTGGTGGCCCGCTCCAGGGACCCCACCGTTGTGGAGCTCACCGCCCTTCGATCGGTGAGGGACCTTCCAGCTGTACGGGCTGCGGCCGCAGGTGTGGATCCGCTCCTTCCCCGCTACCTGGTGGATGCTCACATGCGCACCCGATGCTTCCGAAGGGGCCTGTTCGCCTGGGAGGGTCTGGGTTGCCACCTCGGGAGCACTCACTGGACCGTCCATGAGCAGCCCCTCACCGCCACCTGCTCGCTGCCACCCTGGTGCCCGGGATGGTGCATAGCGTCCTCCTCCCCCCCCCCCGTGCCTCCGATCGGGCTGCGCGCTGCCATCTGCATCACTGCTGGCTGCCGCCTGGGGTCCCTGGACCCCATTGCCCCCTCGTATGACCGCTGCCCCTTCCCGCTGGGACTGCCCAGGTGCCTTCGCCCACCCTGTGCGGGCTCTCCTGTGCGTTCTTGTTGTGCCTCTCGTGCCCGGCCTTGGGTGCTCTTGCGCCCCCCTGCTGTGTCTGTCTGTGCTTGGGAGCCCACTTTCCCCCGGCACCAATAAAATTATGTTATGTGATGTTCTGTCCTGCCTTGCCTCTGTTGCTGCTGTGGTGTCTGGGTGCCCCTTCCCCTTTGGCGGCCCTCCCCGCATCTGTGTGGTTGTGTGTGGGGTGTGTGCTTGGGGTATACTGGTGGGCTCCGGGCCTGTGAGGTGGGTGTCGGCTGTGAGGTGTGTGTTCCCCTGGCTGCTTCCCTGCTGGGTGCTGCTGCCTGGGGTGGTATTGGCAGTGGGCGTCAGCCAGGCACCCCCTGGCTTCGCCTGTGCATTGGTGTGGCCCTGCCCCTCCCCTCTGCTGTCGCCCCCTGTTGGTGCGAGGCATCTGTGGTGATAGCGATGGATGGGCGGTAGCACCATGGGCGCTGGGTGGCTGAGCGTGAGTAGGGGTCGATGTGGACCCGGCCTGTGGGCCGACCGATGCCCCTTCATGCAGGGGCCGGGGTGCTCCTCGGGGGAGGTGGCTGTCAGCGTGTGGGGTGTGCCCCTGGTGGTTTCGCTTCCCTCGGCCCTCCCAGGGCCCATTGGTGCGGGCATTCCCCATGGCCCTGTCACTTCTCTCCTGCAGCTACTGTTGCCATGCTGCTGGCGATCTTACGCCTGGGCACGATGGTGCAGCAGCTGGAGCAGGCAGCATGGGACATGCGGGCGGCAGGGCAGCTGTTCGATGGCATCCGTGAATGTGCTGTCTGTTTTCTGGGCCCTGTGCCTGTGTCCCTCCATGGGGGCGGTTCTGTTCCTGGGTGCCCGAGGCCGGCTCTGATGGCTGTCTCCTCTCCCTCTGTCCCATACAGTGCAGGCCATGATCGCTGAGTGGACCCGGGAGCAGGGGGAGTTGCTGGAGCTCCTCCTGCACGTCCTGGAGCGGCTGCATTGGCTGGACCGCGCGCTGGCACCGGGTTGCTGGTCCTACTGACCAAGGTTCAGTCCTGGGCCTGCCTCTACTGGCGCTGTTCCCCCCTCCTTTCTGTTGCCCTGCCCCCCTCCCTGCCCTGTTGTTGTTGCCCCCCGTTGCTGGTTCCCCATGTGAATAAAGGCTTGTGTGTTCCTTTCCTGGTGTGTCCATGTTATACTTTACTGTGACCTCTCCCCTTGTGCGGGTGCCTCTTGGGGTGTGTGGGGGTGTTGCCTGTGTTGTGTGGGTGCCTTCCCCCCCCCGGACCATGTTCCCGTCCCTGTGTGCTTCTGTTGCCTGCTGTGTGTGTGCTGCTCTGCTGTGCTTGTGTGTGTGTGTGGGGGGGGGGGGTTGGCACCAGGCTGTCTGGGCTCTGTGCCGGGGCTGTGTGAAGCCGGCTCCTTTGTAGTAGCTGTCATCCCATCTCCCTCCCCTCCTGCCCCGCCCGCGCAGGTCATGGCGGCTGGGGAGGGCGGGGCCGCGTTGCACAGCTTCATTTGCCCTGTCGGCCATGTTGTGCTATTGCTGTGCTGGATAGGGCTTCCTATGGGTGTTTTCCAGGATGGGTGTTTGGCCGCTCGGTGTTTGCGGGCCCCCCCTTTCCTTTCCACCACCCCCTCCGGCGCTGTCCATGTAAATATCTCCCTGCTCGGTGCTGCTGGGTGTTCACTGGGTGTGCTCACCCACCCGTCCACACCCATCGGCACTGCTGCGCTGTCCGTGTAAAAAAGGCCTAAAATGGTGGCAGTTACATTCACTTCTGAAACATGAATTCTGCCTGGTGCAACAGCCAATCAAAATTTCTGTTTCATAAAGTAGATAAGGCAGAACCATTTTTGAAATAGTTGTTCTGACAGCTGAGCTGTTCCAGAAATAATAAACCTACACTAAAGTGCAGGAGGCAAATAAGTGAGTCAGTTCAAGCTACAAGGGAATGAAAAACAAAATAAGCTGCTGCTATCACAGGGTGTAAAAGGCAAAAAAACATTTATGAATATAAGAGGAGAAAAATTAAGGAGAAAATCAGTTTTAAGGCAATGAAGAGAGTGGTTTTACTTATGACAGTAACCCTGTAGATGTGTCTTCAAGAAGAAGTAAAATTCAGACAATTAGGACAAAAGTCCCGATCAGATACAGCTGTGGTAAGGAAAATAAATGAATCCTTAGAAAAGGTTCATGCTATAGCGTGGCAACACGCCTCACAATGTTAACAAAACTTACTGTCCAATTTGTAATGATTTTGGAAAAATCCTGCAAACACTAGAAGTTTAAACAAACACAGATAAAATTATGAGCTCCCATATACCAACTAGTTATACTGATCTCCTACTGCAAGTCCTACATTAAAATAGAGAACATCAACTGATAAAAAGTATCACACCATGAGTGCTAGGGTCCTAGACCTCAAGAGCTTACTTCAGATATTTGTTTGACAAAGATGCGATTAAGATTACTAACAAAACTCACATGTAAATATTTTAATTCCCCAACTAAGATGGTTGTTCAATAGATACCTAAGAATTAATTAACTTTGTTCTAGGATAGAACTAAAGAAGCCCAGGATGTTAATGCAAAACATACTTTGACACCTATGAAGTTGGATAACTACCCTTTTCTGAAGAACTGCTGTAGAACAATATGGATCCTGTAAGATGCTGTTACCATCTACTATAGCAATGAGACTGTGGTTCAGAGGCAGGATACAGTAGCTGCACTTACCAGTTTCTTTGGATAATTTATGCTGGATGTTACAGTCACATTATGAACATTCAGCATGGAGTCAGCATTGCATCCGTTTTCACCCTACATCTACTCATAGTCTATCCAGCGTCAGGAGTCTTTGCACTTACCTGCGAGGATATCAGTCAGTAGACGAAGGGGGAGGTGCAGAAACTCCTCTGTATCCTGAAGCTGTGACAAACGTGACTTGGCACAGTGCTTGGCAGCTGTGTAGAGCTCTGTGTCGCTGTGCTGATCTGCCAGCCACATAACCTGCAAGCAGTTCGTCACCTGCACTGTGCGGGCCAGAAAACGAGAGCACTCCTCAAAGAGGGCTGTTAGCTGGTACATGTCTGCTACCTCATATGTCTCCTGCAACTCCTCTGCCCTCAGCTTTACAGTCCCATGGTAAATATAGTCCACCAAGAGCTGAAAGACACTCTCACTAACATCTTGCAGCTCAATCACACGGTTGTGGGCTTCCTTTAGATTGGAAGTGAACATGGAGCGAAAGAAGCAGCTCTGGGCTGAGAGGACTAGCCGGTGCAGCTGGAATTCTTTGCCTTCCACTGAGATGGTGACATCAGCAAAGAGTTCATCCTCCAGGCACAGTTTCATTATTCCTTGGGCCACGCGACCTGAGTGAGAGCGATCAGTGAAGGTGTAATTGACAAAGTAGTTCTCCGTTGAAGAGCCGCCAGTCTCTTCTGATGAGTCCATGTTGCTGCACAGATCCGACTTCCAGTAATCTGAAAACAACAAAAGTGAGCAATTCTTTTCCCAAGCTAAGAAGAACAAGCATTTGGGATTCTGCATGCAACTCCAAAACCACAAAGACTGGTAGGAAACCCTAAACTATTGTTTTATTGTTGGAAGCCACCCCGGGCTGCTTTTGCAGGAGGGGCGGGGTATAAATATATAAAATAAAATAAAATAAATAAACTGCAGCCTAAAGTAAACAGGACTATTAGAAACTTCCCATCACATCTTACAGCTAGAGCAAACAGAAAGGTTGGTGCTTGTACAATTAAAGCTGTATTAGTCCTGCAGGATTTGTACAGTCTCAAATAATAGTGAAACCCCAGAAATGAAGTCAGACAGCAACTAACTCAACAAAGTGAAACTCATTCTTCTTGTATCAGACACTTCCCAGCCTTCATCATGTAAGGGGTCTCAAAAATTAGAGCAAGAAAACTCTGGCAGTACTAAGTGCAGTTAAGACAAGTCAGAAAGGATGAGGGAAAACGGTGTTTTGGTAAAGAGGAAACGTATCCATTAAAGCATCAACAGGAGTGGATTACTGTACTAAAATGAGATAATGGGTTTCTATTGCAGTTTATAAGCATAAGGAGTTTATTTTAATAAAAGACTATGGGTGGAAGAGTCCTGCCAGAACAGATTAGGAGCTCCCAAATGAGTAAATTGACAGGAGCCTAAAAGGTTGCATGCATAGCATGTCCTGCACCTTCAGTACAAGGCACAGCTTGTAAAGACTCAGCAAAACTGCTTATATCAGATAAGGGACTATAGTAAAATTAATTACAAGCCTGACATGATTTATTTATTAATAACATTTAAATTAATAAAATAAGAATTACTACCCATGGTCTCTGTCCCTTATAAGCGAGAAAAAGTCACGGGGAAATAAGGCCTCTGGTAGGAGTAGGAGACAGACTTTTTTTTTATAGGGCTTCTGGCAGTGGGTAGGCGATACAGCACAAAAAAAGCCACTATTTCTGGAAGCAGGGCACAAATGGAAGCCACTTCCTTCACGTTCCACGATCGTGGGAATCAGATAGATAATAATTCCCCGAGGCATTTCCTGCTTCTCTAGAAAAGAACAACCAAGGAAATTAAATCCCAAAGTTATGGTTACTGTAATTTTTAGGATGTTTTCCTTAAGCCATTTGGCACTAGTGCAACAATGCAAGCCTCAGTGAAGTACAGGACTTAACTTAAAAGGTTAGCACCAGTGTCAAATGACTTCAGGATCCCACTGTAACATTGTGAAAACTGCAAACTGATATTTTCCCCCCATAAACATGGGCATTTAAAACCATGTAAGATTGTTTTCTAACACATGACAGCCAGAATGTATTACTTTGGGTCCCTCTTTTTCTTCCTCTACATTGTATCATTGGCTGAACTCATTTCCTCCCACAATTTCAACTTTCTTTTGTATTCTGACAGCATACAAATTTGTGGAATTTTGTCCAGTTTAACTTAATAGCCTGTCTCTAAAACATTTACTTGTGGATAGCTTGCCAAGAGCTTAAGTTTAGCAAATAAAAAATAACTGTCAGGGGGGAAATAATAAAAGAAAAAAATAAAGATGAAGGAAGAGGTGTAGTGGCTCCTCAGGTTCTTGACAAAGATTACATAAAGTGATAGTGCAACAGGCTAGCAGTGTACCATTGAGTTTTCTACATCAGTGTCCCAAATACAAGGAAATGTAGGAATTTCTTCAAACTATCATAGAGTGTACTAAATTAGAGGTGGGGAACTTGTGGCCCTTGGGTCAACTCCAGCCTATGTCTGTTTGGTGGTTTTATTATTTGTCCCCTTTTGATTCCTGAATCTGGCCAAAGGATCCCAACCTGACCCTCAAGCACTAACATAGTGAGCTCAAGGGGAAAGGAGCAGAGATAAGAGCATATGGTCAATGATATGGGATGGATCCAAGACATGGATCAGAGATGGGGGAACCCCAGACCCACTGACCAAATGAGGTCTGTGGCTGGTTTGTTTGGTTTTGTTTTTTTGTGGCCCCTTGAGCCACCAGTTCCTTTCCCTATACAAAATAAGGATTAGGATATTATACAAGGATAGTAGGAAGATCCATGGCACAGATCCGTGATCTGGACCCACCTCTTCCTGAACCCACCCCTTAACAACACCTGCCCCCAACTTCCACATAGTGCTTGGAGCTTGTACTAATTTTCAAAGTGGATCCAGAAAGGGGAAAGGTTCCCCACCCTGACACAGATCCATGATCCCACCACTTCCTTTCCCTATCCTGCACCCCCCCAAATCCAGTCATGGAACTTATACTAATCTCCGAGATGGCTCACGGGAAAGAAGAGATTCCCGTACCTGAACTAAACTTCGCTTCAGAAAGCACCGCAGAGAACCACGCCTGATCCTGGGAGGGAAGGCGAGACACGCCACAGCTCTCCGGCAACAACAGAGCACCAGGTCAGCAAGTGATAGTAATTTAAAAATCAACCCCAGACATGGCTGCGCTCGGCTTCTCGTGGGCGATTAACAGGTATCTACGGAGTCTGTCCCTTTGTGCCTGGGCACCACCCAGGTGACGTGCTCAGCTGCCAATCAGCCGCCGCAGCCACCAGCACAGACCGGAGGCCCTCAAGCTGCGGCTGCCCCGGGAGTGCATGAGGAGCGAGCCCCGAGGATCTGCGGACTCCTCTCCCTCCTTGCACCGGAGAAAGGAAACAAAATCTTCCTCAATCCACGAAACCAAACTGCTCCCCCCGGGTTAGGGAAGGAGCGGTTCGGGAGCGGAGCTCGGAAATTGAAGCCGGGATGAAATTGCCCACGGCCAGACCTCGCAGGGGAGGGGAGTTTAACGAAACCCCCGCGCAAGGCTAGACGGGCGGAGAAGCGCCCCTGCCTCGCTACGAACCTCACCTGTGGCTCTACCCTTCATCCCGGAACCTCTCGTCAACAATCCGAAAGGGGGGGGAGGGAATACGGGCTACACTTTCCGATTCCGCTCAACACGCCGGAAAATGCCAGGCTCCCACGAATGACGTAAACGCCCCTTCTCCATTTGTCGAGGGAGGGAAGCAGGTGGTGACGTATTTACTATTTCCGAGCCATGCTCTAGGAGAACTCAATGGTTTGTGCGCGTTTTCCGGTTCCCGTCCGTGCCCTTGTGTGTCCGTGTCCCTGTTAGAATGTTGGTGGGGGCTGCGTTGCGGGTCGCCCGGGCCGGGCTAAGAGGTGAGGGGAGCGTGGTCTGTCCCCATGGTGACCGCCGGGTCTGAGAGCTGTTCGCTGTGGGATTCCGGGGGGCCTTGTTGCTATCCACCCCCGTTAGGCTTGAGGGCTAGTAAACCCCCCCCACACACACACACACACTCATTGATAGGGTCGCCATCTATGCAGAGTTTTAAGGAACACATGAAAAATGCATGTTGCAGGACCTGCATTGGAAGTAGTGGAGAGGAAGAAGAATTGTTTCCTGCATACCGGAACGCGGTAAGGCAGTTTCACACATACCTTTTTGCTTGCAGTTACAGGGTGCCGTGCTGTGCTCCTGCCAGCTCGCTTTGAAGGAAGCTCCACAACCGAGACCCAGCGTAAGTCTGTCTGAGTTCCTTACTAACAGCTCCTGGAACCCATATAGCAAGTCCTGTTTATATTAGTAAAGAAATCTTTTTCAAAACTGAAACCCAGGACATTTTTGTAACAGTACTACATAGGTTGCAAAATAGTCTTACAAAAAATAGTTCACAGACTTTTCAGGAAAAAAATCTGAGCTGTTGTAGCCTTTGACACAACAGTACTACTTGTATTTTGTTTGTGATGGAAGCTTTTTTTTTTTCTTAGAGCAAATGTGCTATGAAATGTTGAACAAGTGTTAAATGTTTACTCTAGCTATTACGTTTTGGCTTTGTTGTTCCATGTTTACATTCGTTTAACTCTTCTCTCCACTACAAACACTGATTGCTAGACTGTCTGTATCCCGTGCTTACTGAGCAAATCCTACTTTGCATGGCAATAAAGTTTGAACTAGATAGATATAAGGGAGCTGGGGGAAAGAATTTTGACTGACATAATGAAAAATCAGAGCAGTTCTAAAACATTCACTGATGTTATGGATAATGTATAATCAATACAATATTATCTTTTAAATAGGTAGTCTTGTGAAAATGGGGACATAATTTTGCTGCCTTCTCATTTTTCTCTTCTTAGTTATTCTTATACCCTGTCTAAATTTTTCAACATGCTCACTTGCTACCTGCTCCTGAATTGTACACATCATGTTTCATACCGCCTGCTGTGATATGGGTAGATTTGCATTAATGGAGAATGTAGCATTCTCTTTGGTAGTGAAAGACTGAACTATGGATCACTTTTTTTTTTTTAACCACACTCCCTTCCACTTGTCTGGTAGTTGAGGCCCCCTCCCCGACCATACACATCTGCATATACCTTGCTCCCTCTCTCCCAGCCTCCTATTGCTTTCCCTCTCTCTTCCCCTTTTTCTTTGACTGTCTTGCCACCCCATTATTTTGTAGGTCCCCCTTTGCTCAATCAGAGTGGAGCTGGGTTTGCTAGTGAGCTCCTTCTGTGCCCTTCCCTCCCCCTCGTTTGAGAACCACTACTCTATTTGAGCTAATTTTTGCAGGGGTGACCTGTCTCAACTGGGAGTTGGCTTTCCTGGCTATGTTCTTTTGCACTGAGCTGACCTAGTCTCTGCTGTGAGGCAAACGCTACAGCAACCTGACTGGAGTCAGGCTGGGTTTCTTATGGGTGGGAGGTTGTTGCCCCTCTTTCCATAGTTTACTATGTGAGAGCTTAGGAATTTTGGGCTTTTTTTCCAGCCACTGTTAGACCAAAGGATGAAGTGACACAGAAGCATCTTTGTGCTTTTGGAGAGTATGTGGCTGAGATTCTGCCCAAGTATGTTCATCAAGTCCAGGTAAGTACCACCAATCAAATTATTCTGGCTTGGGAGAGGAGCTGTCCTTTTGGGAAGTGGTATGACGGTTTGTGAGAAGGATGGTTAGAGTTGTCTAAAAGCTGTCTCTGCTACTGAACTGCTTGCTCAAATGGTTTATTTGTTTAAACTTATATCCCACCCTTCCTCAAAGGCTTAGCACAGGTAACGGCATAACAAAAAACATAAGAATAAAAATATATAAAAACATATTTTAAAAAAACCCAACCCTGCCCTTAACCTTTGTTGTCTCCTGTTGAACACTTGGCCAAAAGGAAAAGTCTTAAATTTCCTTTGGAAAATGCTCAGACTTTGATGAACCTCCAGGGGAAGAGTGTTGCACAATAGTGGGGCAGCCACCAAGAACACTTCTGTGCACACCTCTGCTGTATGAACCTGATGGGCAGATGGCACCTGCAAGAGGGCTCTTCTAGCTGACTGCAGGGATTTCAATGAACCATGGGGGGGGATGTGGGGGAGGTAGTCTTTCAGATACGTGGCTTGAACTTCACTTGCTTGAACCTCCTTTTCTGTTCTTTCCCCAGGTAACATGTTTCAACGAGTTGGAGATCTTAATCCATCCAGATGGGATCATTCCAGTTCTGACCTTCCTTCGAGATCACACCACTGCCCAGTTCAAATCACTGGTTGACCTGACTGCAGTTGACGTCCCAACAAGACAGAACCGCTTTGAGGTAGGCACTATCCTTGTGAGGGAAATAAAACCACAAATAGTTATTAGGTGCCTTAGCTTCTGGAGTAAATAGCTGTTTGGTGCTTTGTGGTCTTAATTTTTTTGCATAGTCATACTCATCTGCTTGAAATCGTGATGTTTTGTTTGCTGATCTTAGAACCTGTTGTATCACTTAACATGCCTGGTTAAAGTGTCAGTGAGCTTGTGATATTATAAGGGGGGAGAGTTGGGAGTGTGTGGGGGCCTTGAAACAAATGCACACTGTCAATGGGACATGAAGCTGTTAAGTTGCGTTGACCCTGACACGGAAACTGCTATCCCTAAGGTGGTATCTTCTATTTCTGCTTCATGGTTTTTCATCCTTGTGGCAGCCTTCATCACTTTGCTGCATGTGCCTCAGTAGTCCCTGCAGCTTTAGAGACTTTTTTAGTTATTGTTTATGATACAAGTTTATGCCGCAGTCGTACCCAAAAGCCACAGCTGGGGTTTGGGGCATCATGCATCTGTGTGCTGCTTAATATAATGAGCACAAAATGGTTCCTGTCCTAAAAGACTTAGGCTCAGGTCACGACTCTTCTCCCACCCGCAGGTATAGAACAGGGATGGGGAACCATTTCCCCTCCTGGGCTACTTTGGAAACTACTACAAACTCAACAGGCCAAATGGGAGTTGGAGTGGGGGTGTTGAGTGGCATGCTCAGTTAACCATGGCCGCCTCCTTGATTTGCGTTGCTCACTTGGTTTCTGGGGCTCCTCAACTGGTTCTCTTAGTATCTTTCAAACTGCTCCTTCAATGTCTCTTTTGCTGGTACCTCTTCTGGGTCACTTCCCCACTCTGTGGGTGTTCCCCAAGCCTCTGGCCTGGGCCCTCTACATGTTAACTCTGGATGCTTGCCCACATTGCAGGAGGGGGGAAAACTTAAGAGAGACAAACTTATGGCTGGGAAACTTACATTTTGCTCCCAACGTGGGTGCCGGGGGTAAAAGTGTCCTTGGGAGATTCTTGCGTTGGTTTCAGTCACGGATGACAGAGCGTTTTTAATTTTTCCCTGCTAGGAGGAGGTATTTCTCAGCTAAAGCCAACGAGATAAATCTGAGGTTTGACCAAGTAACTTGGGAGGAGATGATGGAGGTGTTCCAAACTGACATGGAAGCTGTTTGAATACCATAAACTTAAAGTGCTTTCCAGAGTCCCTTTCCCCCTCCCTTCTAACTTTCTTTCAGGCAACATTATGGGATGGAATGAGAGGTATGCTGTATTGGTAAGGGTGTAAGCTTTAGAACAAGATGGAGAACCTCAGGCCCAGGGGCCAAATGTAGCCCACATCTAGTTTTTATGTGGCCACATTCAAGTTCCTGGATCTGGCCCTTGGAAGTGGTTCATACACCCAAGTGCTGAAAAACTGAGCTTGGGATAAGGAAGAAGAAGAGGTCATGCACACAAGAACAAGTAACAGAGGACAGTGGACAGATCCATGGCACAGATTCATGATCTGGATTCTCCTTTTTTCTTGACTTCTCCCCCCCCCCCCCCCCGATTATGTGTGCCCCTCAGAGCTCATACTGACTTCCAAAGTGGCCCTGGGAGGGAAAAGGTTTCCCACCCCAGCTTTAGCCTAAAGGCATTAAGACATTTTCAACCCCTAGTTCTTCAGTACTAAACAGTTCATCATAACTTAGTGCTCATACCATAAGCATACCACAGAGTTCACGTAGAAATCTCTCCTTGCTTGCCTCCTATAGCTGGTATTTTAGTTGCAAAGCTCTTTCTGGGAGACATTTGCCACAAAATACAAAGTAGCAGCTGCTGCCTTATTTCATTTCCCTGTAGATCGTTTACAATCTCCTGTCCCTGCGCTTCAACTCTCGGATCCGTGTGAAGACCTACACCGATGAACTGACTCCTATCGATTCATTAGTTCCAGTTCACAAGGCTGCAAACTGGTATGAAAGAGAGGTGAGATCCAGTGCACTTTCCCAAGGACCTTGGTGTTTGGAAACACTTGCACGTCCTTCACTTTTCAGTTTTTGTTTACCTTCTATCGCCTTCAGCCCTTTGTGTCATCATCCTCCCGCAAGAAAAACAGTGCTTAAGAAACTGTGTTTATTAGCCATTAAAATGAATGAGTCATGAGCTAAGTATACGTCAATAAGCCGCAAAAGCGGTTGGAAGGAACTGTTGGGTTTAGGCGGCAAGGTACCTTATATAGGGTGGGGGCGCGTGAACGTCACTGAAATTTTAAATATGAGCTTGGTATATGCCGGTAAGAGAAGGGCGCGCAAGCGCAAACCTATTTGTGAGAATGTTCGGAGCCATCTCAAAGAACCTTGTCTACAAGGTAGCAACCTTCTGGACATGCAAGTCAGAACCTGAAAAAGCCTCTCTAGTGATTCCAGCCACAGCGGAGATTTTCAGAGGCAGTGGAGGTAGAACTCCTTTGATAATTGAGAGGATAATCTCGGTGGTTTTTTTGAGGACTCATTTCCATGCTTGTGCTGCCCAAGTCCATATTGCTAAACCTTCTGGGCATGGTTCAAAGGCTACCTTTTCCCCTTTAATGGTAAGGCTGCTGAGGAGTATTTGTGCTGAGGGGGGTATATTTACAGTTGATTCTTGCTTTCTGTTTAGATTTGTAATTTATGGAATAGATGTCCAGAGCATTGAACAGGTGCCTAGAACTGTATTTATAAACTTTAGGAAATGGGCATGAGCAAGAGGTGCCCTTGGTGGGTCTTGTATGGTTTTTGACATTTTCCTCAGGATTTCAAGCAGTGCCTAGCCAGGCATCCATTGTTCTTTCCCCTCCTCCTCAGTGAAGTTGTTGGTCTCGCCCATCACCCTTGCTGCCAATGGTGATTGACAGAGCTGGTCAGTTCTGCTTGGCCAAAGATAGCTTTGCAGAATATTCTGGGTAATTAGGACAACAGCAAGGGGCATGGCCCACCCTGTCCTGGGGCACCCCCAGCCCCTACTGAGTGCTGTGATGTGGGGGTGTATGTCCGGAAGGAACAGGATTAAGGTGTTCTCCTGACCTTTTCTTGATGTGGCTTTGCCCCCTGCTGTGTTGTGATACCATGGCACTCCATGTGGGTGGGATGTCTCATCCTGAGAGCCTGGTCTGAGTCCAAAGTGACTTGGGCCAGGAGGGCTACTGAAATGAGTCCAATGGGGCCATTCAGGTCCCATTAGGCTCAGTTTGGCATGCTGGGCTCTACTCCAGAACACACCATGCACGAAATGGAGGCGGAACTATTAAACAGAACGACTGACTGGGAGCGATACCTACTCACTCTTAGTCTTATTCTGTTGGGGAGGTCCAGTAGTGAAAAGCTTGAGCATTTGGTGATGTGCTCCATCTTCTAGAACGGAGAGATTTTATTTATTTAAACTTATATCCTGACCTTCCCTTAAAGCCCAGGGCAGGTTACAACATAAGAACCATAAAAATAGATGTACGTAAGAATATATATTTTATAGAGCCGGCCCCCGTGCCCACCTGCCAAACACTTGGCCAAAGAGAAAATTCTGACATTGCCTCTGGAAAATGCTCAGGCTTTGACAAACCTCCAGAGGAAGGGAGTTCCACAATACAGGGGCAGCAACAGAGAATGCCTCTCTGCACATGAACCTGATGGGCAGATGGTATCCACAAGAGGTGCTCCCAGCCAACTGCAGAAATCCTAGTGGAACATAGGGAAGGAGGTGGTCTTTGGGGCCCAGGACTTTTTGGGCTTTAAAAGACAAAACCAACACCTTGAATTGTGCCTATTGGTAGTCAGCATAGATTCTAGTGCACAGCTTCCGAACAGTCATCGAGGGCAGCCCCGTATATAGAGCCTGTTACAGTAGCCTAGCTTTGAGGTTTTAAAGGCATTGATGATGGTGGCCAGAAATTGGAAAGAAAGAGCTGCAGCCTCATCCCCAGATGGAGTTAGTGAAAGGCAACTGATGTTTCAGGCACACCAAGAGATCTGGGAGTACTTCCAAAGTGGCAAACTTGGGTAACCAGAGGAGGCTGGACCCTGTCAATGATGGGAGTCCCAATACTTCCCATCTCCCCTCAAGTCACAGGACTGGCCAACCATCATTGCTTCCATCTTGTCTAGACTGAGCTTCAGTTTGTTTGCCCACATTCACTCCACAGGAGCTATGGATTTGAGCCAGGCAGTGAGTAAGCCCCAAGATGGCAGGAACTGGGTCAGATGAAAAAGGTAGAGCTTTTCCCAAAGGCAGAGCTAGGTATCATTAGCATATTGATGGAACCTCACTCCAAATGTCTGTACAATCTTGCCCAGCAGCCTCAGGTATAATTAAACAGGAGGGGAGACAAGATGAGGCTCATTCCACCATTTCTTTGACTTCCTTTCCTCTAGGTCTGGGACATGTTTGGAGTCTTCTTTGCCAATCACCCTGATATGAGACGAATCCTCACAGACTATGGATTTGAGGGTCACCCCTTCCGGAAGGATTTCCCACTCTCTGGATATGTTGAAGTAGGAAAAGTTCTACAGAGCTACAGTATTTCTGTACTGCTGTGCTCACAGAAACCCACTATACAATGGCACTTGTTCAAAATATATGTGAAATATTACTTTACATTTTCTTTGAGCCTTTCTGACTATATGTATGTTGCACCACTAGAATGCACATACCTTTAATGTCGAGAGAAGTAAAGGGCACAGCCACCTTGTCCAGTTGAACAGATGGGCAGAGGTACATGGCAGAAATATTTTCTCACAAACAAACCATAAGGGATTTTCATTGCTCCTTAAAAGAAATGGGCCTTCAACTAACCTATCAAAATGGTGCTGCTCCCTTGCCATGACAATTTACTTTCTCCCAGGGGATCCTCCTGGCTGTCCAGTCAAGACAGTAGGGTAGATCCTGCCAACTACCAGTAGAAGGCAGACAATCAAATTTGAGAAGCCTACTAGGAGGGATCTATCCTCAGCTCCCCAGCTGTTTGTCTGCCTCTGAGCAGTTAGGAAGCAGGCAAGCTGTGCTCAAGAATTCAAGCAGCAAAAACAGATAAGGATTGGAAGCTCCCGCTGCCAGGGGAGAGTAATTCTCCACCCTGTTCACCTCCTCCCCCCCCCCCCCGGGGGGGATTCGGAGCACTTCCCGGGCACCCCCTTCCCCATTGGCGCAGGGGTACCCGAAGAGTGGGCGTAGCAGCCAACCCCCGGGGAGCTGTTTACTGGACCCAGGTCCCTACCCCCTGCTTGGGTGAGGAGGCAGCCCCATAGAACAGGAAGCAGGGGGGCGGGCAGTCCCAGAACTGCGGCGATACCCGGCCGGCCGGACATCTCCCCTCCTTCACCTGGCCTTAGCAGGGGCTTAGGCAAGCTCACGGCCCGCACTGGCAGGCGGGTGGCCATGACCACTTCCCTCCTCCTCCTCCGCCCACGGCCTCTGCGCGGCACAAGGAACCGCCAGCCTAGTGCAGGGGACCGCCCTTAGGGACGGGACGGGACAGGCCAGAGAGATGGCGCTCCTACCCCCTCGGCTCTACTTCAGCTGGCGGGACAGCAAGGCAAGTGGAGCGAGGGCACCCCCTCCCCCCACGACTCCTTTTCGCGCCAGAGGGAAGCGCGGCAGGCAGAGCAAAGACCACACACACACACACCCCGGCTCTACAACGCGCCGGCAAGAAGCAAGTGAAACATGCCCACAAGGCGCAGAGCTGCAGCAGCAAGTGCAGAGACAATGGAGGAAGCGGTCACAGTGAGTCCCCCCCCCGGTTCAGGACCCCCACGTGGAAGTCCTTCGGGAGATCCTCTCCGAACTAAAGCAGAAGCGGTCCCCATCACGGACTAGAGAGCCAAGGGCTTATAAGGGCCGCTCCAGGGGGGCAGGCAAGGGCAAACAATCTCTGCCCAGGAAACCCCACAAGTCCACTCGACTCCCCAGCTTCCTCAGACTCGGAGCAAGAGAAAGTAAGGTCCGTTTACTTCTCAGAGGGGGAGAGAGTCACAAGGCCCAAGAAAAGGCGCAAACAGAGGGACAAGTCACCCCCGCAGAGACCAGCGAAGAGGAAGGGGAGGTCTCCAAGCGGGTTTCAGGAGGGGAGAGCGAGGGGGCCCAGTCAGGGATCGGAGAGCCAGAAGAGATGGAGTTAGACCCCTCACCCGATCCGGACAGACAATATACAGTTTGGTGGTTAAAGCGCTCCATCTCAAACAAAAGAAAGAGAAGACCACCTCTGCAACTTCCTCAGATGAGGAAGAGGAGGAAGAGAGAGAGTACCTTCCTCGGGCAAGGGATAGAGAGAGAGAGATGGTCCTAGAGAAGGCATATGAAAGGATCATCAGGAAGGAATGGCAGAACCCCGATAGGGCTTCCAAGATGACTAAATCTCAACTGTCTCTTTATTCCTTCGCTAAGAAAAAGAATACCATCCTGACCATCCCAAGGGTGGATGCAGCAGCGGTGTCCCTTGCCAGGAACTCGGTGTTTCCCACGGAAGGGGAGTGCTTTCCCCGGGATCCGACGGAAAAAGGAATAGACTGTAACATGAGGAGAAATTTTGAGGAGGTGTCCTTGATTATCAAAATGGCCACACTCACTTCGTACTTCTCAAGAGCCCTGATGGTGTGGATAAAGAGGGCCTCAGACCCCGGAGTCTCTGAAAAAATGACAAGGGTCCTGTCCACAAGAATACAGCTGGCCTATACCTTCATGGCAGACTCATCCACCAACATGCTTCGCTGGGCCTCAAGGGCAGCCGCTTCAAACCTGGCAGCCTGTCGCTGCTTATGACTGAGATCATGGAAGGGCGACAACACCTCCAAGAACGCGTTGGTTGGCAGCCCATTTCAGGGTCGTAAGTTATTTGGAGTTTGTCTTGATAAGGTGTTGGCAGATGCAGCGGACAAGTCCAAGAAGCACACCCTGCAGAGTGTAGGAGTGCAGAAGAGGAATTTTCGTCCCTTTGGGTTATCCTACACCCCGGCTGGGAGTTCCAGAGTTCTTCCCCCACGGGAAATCAGCAGAGGTACAGACCTCGATGGTAGAAACAGAAGGGAAATGACAACAGATCCAAACAACGACAAGGGGCGGGCCGCCCCAAGATGGACGCATGACTGCGCAACCCCCAGCCTCCCCGAACAGTCAAAACTAGGGGGAAGACTGCAGTGGTTCGCAGCACAGTGGGCAAGCTCCATCACAGACGCCTGGGTGGTTCGAACCATTCAATGGGGATACGCCATAGAATTCCAGCCCTCCCCCCGCCGGTACTTCTGTGCATCGCCGGTATCCACCAACTAGGACAAGCAAGTCGCCATGCAGTCAGAGATCATCTGTCTCCAGTTCATTGGAGCTATAGAGGAGGTCCCAGTCCACAAACGCAGACAGGGGTTATACTCAGGGCCCCGAGGGAAACGCGGGTCTGCGATTCGCAGATTTCCCGCGGAATTTCCCTCCCCGGCGGAATCTCCTGCCCTGCTTTCCCCAGCGCAGAATTTCTAGCCTGCGCTGGGGGGATGCGGGGCAGGAGATTCCATGAGGGGAGGGGAATGAAAAAACCCTCGGGGCTTCCCCTCCCCAGCCTCCCCAGTTGCCAGGGCTTGCCTCCCCCCCTTTAGATAATTAATTAACTTACCAGAGACGGCAGCAGCAGCTGCTCCGTCCAGCGCGCTCGTACTTCCTGACCCCTCCCGACGGGGCCTCTCAGGGCGATGTAGGTGGATGACGTCATCTGGCTGCGTCGCCCCGAGAGACCCCGTCGGGAGGGGCCAGGAAGTACGAGCGCGCTGGATGGAGCAGCTGCTGCTGCCATCTCTGGTAAGGCAATTCCTTTTGTAAAAGGGGGGGGGGGGGAGAGTCAAGCAAGCCCCGGCAGCTGGGGAGGGCAAGCCCCGGCAGCTGGGGAGGGGAAACCCTGAGGATTTTACCAGTGCGGGGGGAGGAGGAGGCAAGCCAAGCCCCCCCCGGCATGGTAAATCGCGCCGAGGCGCAGAATTGGGCCCTGACTCCCGTGGAATTTTTTTAAAAATTCCGCGGAAGAATCGGGGCCCTGGTTATACTCCATCCTATTCTTGGTTCCAAAAAAGTCCGACGAATGGAGAGCAGTCCTAGACCTGAAGATCCTGAACGAGGTACTCAAGGTACAGAAATTCAGGATGGAGACCCTGCAATCAATACGGACAGCAATTGCGCAAGGGGAATGGCTGACAGCACTTGACTTAAAGGAGGCCTATCTCCCTGTTCCCATCCTGCCCTCTCACAGACAGTGGCTCCGGTTCAGTTATGCACAGCAGCACTGGCAGTATACGGCCCTACTGTTCGGCCTGGTGACTTCACCAAGGATGTTCACCAAGGTGCTGATCGCACTAGTAGAAAACCTACGAACGGAGGAGATAAAACTACATCTGTACCTCGATGACATCCTCGTCAGATCTCCAACCCGCGAGCAAGCACTAAGAGACGTGCACAGAGTAATCGAATATTTGCAACAACACGACCTCGTGATCAACCGCAAGAAAAGCCATCTGGTTCCCTCACAAACTCTAGAGCACCTAGGGGTGGTGTTGGACACCAAGGAGGGCAGACTGTTTCTCTCCAGGCAGAGACAACAGAAACTAGGCCTACTGATCCACCAAGTCACTATGGCGCACAAGTCCAAGCTGAAAACTTATGGGAGCCATGACGTCCTGCTTGGGGATTCTACAATGGGCCAGGTTTCATTCCAGAACCCTACAGCGGTTCCTGCGACCATGGCAGGATGCTCTGACCCAGGGAGAGAATCCCTGGATCATGGTTCTGGCATCGTTAGAGAGGTTCCTGACATGATGGTCACAGCCAGGCAGGTTCTCGACCGGGATGCCACTCTCCAATCTGGTAAGAACGGCGCTTACAACAGACGCAAGTCTCCAGGGTTGGGGAGCACACACACAAGGCCGGACCACACAAGGCAAGTGGCTCCCTTGGGAGAAGAGCCATCACATCAATTGGTTAGAGCTGAGAGCAATCTACCTGGCTCTGACGGACATGGCACCGATACTGAGAGGGAAGGACGTGGTAGTATACACGGAAAACACGGTGGCGAAGGCCTACGTGAACCACCAAGGGGGATTGAAATCCGAGGTGCTCCACCAGATGGCGACCATCCTCATCAGATGGGCAGAGTTGCTCAGGGTGATTCACATCAAGGGCCAAGCCAACACCCAGGCAGATTGGCTCAGCCGTGTACAGCTGGACCAGGGAGAATGGACTCTTCACCCCTCGGCATTCAGGTCCACAGTCAGGCACTTTGGGACTCCCTCGATAGACCTATTCGCCTCACCAGACAATGCAAAGACAGAGCTCTTCGTGTTCCGACACCCGAATCACAAAGCGATTGCCTTCGACGCGCTGAACCGTGTGGCCTAAAGGCCTTCTATATGCCTTTCTTCCATTCCCGCTCATCTAACGGACAATAGCGAAAGTCAGGTAAGCGCGAACCACCACCATTCTGGTCACTTCCTACTGGCCATGGAGACTGTGGTTTGCGGACTTGCAGGATCTCAGCTCAGAACCTCCACTCAGGCTGCCAGTCAGGCCAGACCTCCTGTTTCAGGGTCTGGTCCTTTACGACAAACCAGAGACTCTCAAACTGACGGCCTGGAAATTGAGAGGAGAGCATTAAGAAAACTAGGTTATTCCAGTAAAGTCTTGGACAGAATGCTCCAGTCCAGATGACCGACAACTAGATGCATATACCATAGCACTTGGGCCACTTTTGTGAAGTGGTGCGAAACTAAATGAGTTAGTCCAGAGAGGGCATCCATCAAAGTAGTCTTAGACTTCCTGCAGCAGGGGCTAGAGAAGGAGTTAAAACCAAACACCCTTCAGAGACAGATAGCAGCTTTGAATAGTGTGCTAAGGACTGTAAGGGGTCGCAAGCTATTAGGGCAACCACATGTGGTGCATTTCCTTAGGGCGGCAAGGATCATATCTCCTCCAGTAGCCCATCGGTTCTCTTCGTGGAACCTGAGCCTCCTACTCAGGGCTCTTACTAAGGTCCCCTTTGAGCCCCTGAATGAGGTTTCCCATTACTATCTATCCCTTAAAGTAGCGTTCATCATAGGCATCACTTCAGCTAGCAAGGTCTCAGAACTAGGGCCTCTATCTACGGAACCGGATCTGTGCTCATTCAAGGAGTCATTGGTGAACCTGAGACTAGATCCAGCTTTCTGCCCCAAAATAAACGCCCACTTTCATAGGGAGCAGGAGGTGATTCTCCCCTCCATCTGCCCAAATCCAGCTCACGCCCTGGAGCAGGTGTGGCACACTCTAGATGTCAGGAGAGCCCTAAAGATATACCTGATCAGAACAGGGGCGTTTAGAAGGAATCTGACCCTGTTTGTTTGTTTGTTATAGTCCTCAAAGGAAGGGTTTGAAAGCCTCCAAATCCTTAATAGCTAAATGGATAACACTTTGTATTGCTGAGGCCTATAAGGCAGAAGGGAAGCTTCCCCCAGCAGGGGTATCTGCCCACTCTCTTAGGAGTGCAGCAACTTCACAGGCCTTTCGCAATACGGCTTCCTGTGGGGAAATCTGCCGCGCCACAGCATGGTCTTTGGTGCATTCCTTTACAAGGCACTATAGGATGCCACTGCAAGACCCAGCCGATGCGGCCTTCGGGAGACGGGTACTGCAGGCGGTTCTCTAGGGAGTGCTCACGTACTCAGTCGTTCTGCAGGCATCTACCAAGACCTCCCTCCTTGAGTTTCTTCCTCCCTCTGAGTAGGACTAGGGTACTGCTCTGGTACGTCCCTACTGTCGTGACTGGGCAGCCAGGAGGATTCCCCGGGAGAAAGGAAAATTGGGCATTTACCTCTGAATTTTCCTTCTGCGGGGGATCCTCCTGCACGGCCAGTCCCCACCTGGAGTGAGGTCAACTCTGTGGTGTTTTAAGGGGAATAGGGTCTAAGGACCCGGACGTCTCTCTGATCTTCAGAGGACAGGGATACGGGTCGATTTAACGGGTGGAGATATGTTAGCCCCGATAGTTCAGTTTCAGTTGAGGTTAGAATATATAACGTTTAGATAAGGAATAGAGCTCGACAAGACTGGGGAGCTGAGGATAGATCCCTCCTAGTAGGCTCCTCAAATTTGATTGTCTGCCTCCTACTGGTAGTTGGCGGGATCTACCCTACTGTCCTGACTGGCCGTCCAGGAGGATCCCCCGCAGAAGGAAAATTCAGAGGTAAGTGCCCAATTTTCCTATCTCTTTTCAAGTCCCTCAGTTACACTTCAGATCTGCAGTATAACAACCCAAATGTTGTTGGGTCAATGCTTTTAATGGTCTGGGGAGACAAGGAGGCTGGAATTGAGAATCATTTCAAGGGAGGTAGGGAAAGGGCTGGGTCTGTGGTAGGGCATGAGGGAGCATAAGTGGCTGAGCCCCCTCAGGAATGCAATCTGGGTGCTTGTTAGTTTAAACTGGCTAAGAGAAAAGGCCCCAAATGAGCCATGTGAGCTGCCTGCAGATGTATGATTTAAAAAAAATAATCTTCAACTGATATATTCTTAAAGTAGACATACATGTGGTTCTAGGTATTTTCTTATACATTGTATCTTTTTATCCTATTGCAGGTGAGGTATGATGATGAGGTGAAACGGGTAGTGGCAGAGCCTATAGAACTAGCTCAGGAATTCCGCAAATTTGATCTGAATAGTCCCTGGGAGACTTTTCCTGCTTACCGTTCAGCTCCTGAGACCCTGAAGATAGAAGCAGGAGAGAAGAAAGAGGATGCAAAATAGCGGCAAGAAGAAGATGATTCTGAGAATTTCTTGTGGGTCATTGCTGCCTTTTTGTTCTACCTGATTATTTATGACTAAATAAAACTTAAGTACCTTCATCTGTTATGTCACAAATGGCTGTAGAGCATTTGGGAGGTTTAAACTCTTAATTAATTGTAAAATGTCTAATAAAAACCCCCAACGAACTAAGGTAGGTGGGAGGTGTCCTTTCAGGGAGAACATGAGATCGGTCTAGATAACAGAACACAATTGAATAAAAAAGTAAATTAAAAATGGGCCATTAACTTGGGTGGTGGAATCCAAATTGTCTACAACAGAAAAATCAAAGGTAAAATATGAATGTGGAGGTTTCATGCTTTATAGCTGCCATGGATTCACACGCATGGGTTTTTATTGGCTTCTAGGCTGCTGCAGATATTGGTGTTCAACACTCAACATACAGCTATCGCAGTAATAGGCAACTCCCTCCTGTATAGTTACAGAAAGTTGTGGAATCTTTTGAAGTAGGTGGAGAACAACAAAGCAATCAACAGGAATTTTGATTTGAATGACTCTTGCTTTACTAGGGATCTGCATCTCAGCAAAGGATTGGTTCAGGTGGAAGATACACTTTATGTTTGCTTCTGGAAATGGGCTACATAAAGTGTCATTGTATAGTGGGAATGTGGTTATGGGCCAGCATATAAAGGGAAAATTTTGGGTAGTGTCTTGATTATTGCAGACTGTGTTTTTATAAAGCACTGTCTTGTACTGCGGCCGTATTGTACCACATGTCAGAATAAATGCAACATTTAAAAAGCCACTATCATCAAACAATGAGGGGGTTGGGACAGGGGCGAGAAGGTGGTTGATTAGGCATGGGAGTGTTGATGTGGCATAGGTGTCCGATTTCCACCTCTGGCCTGTTCTGGCTTCGGTACTGCTCAGACTAGTAGGTGTAGTTGCAAGGGGGTTATATGTAAATGTAATGGGACAGAGCATGATGTTATGGGAATTGGAGTCCAGCTGTCCTGGAGTGAGAAGCAAGGGAAAATGGATTTGTTTTGACCTAGAATATTTAAAATCATAGGGAAAGTGTAATTTTATTATGGATGTAGCTTTCGCCATATTCAAAAGAAAGGAACAAGTTCAGACATTTATAATGAAATCTGATATAAAATATAAATAAAATACATAAAACCAATAAACTCACGACGGAGCGGCCGCTTAATCACTCTGAAGAAGCCTGCAAATTAGTTACAGAAAACATAAGGATAAGAACTCTTAATCTGAATCAAAGCAGCAGCAATCATTACCAATGCTATTGCTACCCAGGACCAGTGCCTACCACCGTTATAATGGAGCATTTAATACACAGCTTTTATTTAGGATTGAGTATATTCGGCACAGTCTAGCGTGTGGTTTAGATACATTTTGGGTTCAAGTTCTTGAGGCTCCTAGGTACCAACCAAGAGCATTCATAGGCGCTCGGTCCCAGTAGTACATAAACTCATATTGGGTACGATCTCTTCGACTGCTGTTTGGAGAGACCCAAGATACAATTAAGGTAATAGTATCCATTTACTTAGCGCAACCTAAAGAGCCAAGACCTCGCTTTACCATTACCAGAGACATGAGTTCCCTGACTTCACACTCCGCAGCAATAAGGGGTTCGACCCCAGCCACGGCATGTCGGACAGATCTTATACTAGGGAGCCCCCAAGGCACCGCCAATAACCATTGACCATTAATTGCCCCAAGGCACCAATAACGACCATCGACTGAGAGAGCAGGTTACTCAACAGTTTTGCAACATATGTCCTGCAACCTGCTGAACTGCTGCCGGACAGTCCCCCTTCTCTTAAGGGCTAACCCAATGAATATTGCCGCCATAGTTAGGAAGTCTGTTGAGGATAGGCCTAATCGGTAGTTGAGTTTCTGGCCTGTGACAGATGCGGTTTGCCAGGTTTCCCTTAGTCTCCGGTAGTATGGGCATTGGATAATAAAGTGTCACCGTTTCCACTACCTGCATAGAGCAAGTACATAGCCTTGGCTTCCCCTTCCTGAACGAATCCTGCACAAACTCCTAGTCTTCACCTATAAAGCTCTTCACAACCTTGCTCCCCCCTACCTCTCTGCACTTATTGCCCTCCATGCTCCAGCCTGTGCACTTCGCTCCTCCTCTGTCCTTTCTCTCACCCTTCCACGCCTTCCCTGCCAATATCGAAGCAGAACCTGCCTAGCATAATGACCAATAGATTTCTGCCCTCAGGACAGGGCCTGGTACACCATTATTTACCCTAAGGGGTCTCTGTAAAAACTGGTTCTGCACCCTTTCCAGCACTATAAGGTCCAGGAAAGGGATAAGTTCCAAACCATAAGTCAACATGGTACAATTTCTGAGAATATGTTTTCAGAATAGTAGATGTAGATATTCCCTTTGAAAGGGTAACTGCTTTCATCAAACTACCTACTGCTCTTGTGGCTAGTGCTGCTCTATGTTTTATGTGCTTAGCCCAAGACCCCCTGACAGTAAAGATCACACCTAGATAGTTAAATGACTGCACCACCTGAAAGCTAGAGTCCCCAATTTTCCATTCTTTTCTCAATGTCCTACCCCCTACCAGCATAATTTTGGATTTACCACTGTTGATAGTCAGACCATTTAGATGGCAATACTTAATTAAGGCACTAAGTACCCCTCTTAGCCCCTTTTCTGTCTATGACAAAAGGACGAGATCATCCGCATATTGAAGGGCGTATAGAGAATAGGCCTGATTTTTTTGTGGATGTGGATTTGAGGCTTTAATAGCGTCAATCAGGTCTGCCACGCATAGATTGAACAAAATGGGGGCTATAACGCAGCCCTGTCGGACTCGGTTGATAGGGAATGGCACCCTAAGGGTAAGATTATTCCCTGTTTTGACTCTGGCTGAGTTATTATTGTGTAATTGCATAAGGAGCGTTAACACACTCCCATTTACCCCCATTGATACTAATTTTGACCATAACCGGTCCCGTGATACTGAATCAAATGCTCTAGAGAAATCCATAAAAGCAAGATAGAGCTTCCCCTTCCTTATTTTAGTATATTTGACAATTAGGTGTGAAACAATAAAGCAGCAATCGATGGTAGAGTAGCCGGCTCTAAAGCCGAACTGCTCAATTGGGATTTTATTATTAAAATGCCCAATTTTGCAACAATCGTGCGATCTTAGAGCCAAACAGTTTACAGGGGTGCTTGGTACAGAATTAAAAGAGCCGAACAGTTTACCAACCACTGAAAGCAGGCTGATAGGGTAGTAACTGGCCGGGTCAAGACGCTCACCCTTTTTGTATATAGAGACAATCCAGCCAGTCCTCCATTCCACTGGAATTTGGCAGGTTTCAATAATACTGTTAAACAATTTGGTTAGGATACTAGCCCACCAAGTCGGAGCAGCCTGTAACAGCTCTGCACACACATGATCTGGTCCTGCTGCCTTATTCGGTTTCAGAGCTCTAATCATGCCTTCCACCTCCTCCTCATGGAAATGCAGTTCTAGGGGAAGGCCTTCAGACAATGCCCCAAATCTGCATACTATGTCCATACAGGGAACAGTTTCCGCCTTATATAGTGTGCTAAAATAGTCCTCCCAGGAGCTATTACTAATTGCCACCTCCGATAGCGCCTGCCTCGGTTGAATTAACCTATTAAGGAGTCTCCAATAGCGGATGGTATTCCCTATCTTAGCAGCTACTGCCATTGAAGCCCATACCATGTTATAATAAGCTGCTTTTTTGTTTTTGATTAGGGCCTTATATTGTCTCCTTATCTCAAGATAGGAGGCCTGAAAAAAGGTTGTGGGATTTCCTGGCCAGGTTTTCCTCATATTAACCAGTTGTTTTTTGGCAAACTGGCAATCCCTATCAAACCAGGCAGTGATAGCCTTAGGGTGTCAACAACCTCTCTTTACAAACAGAGTTTCAATAGCACAGGCTGTAATAGCTGTAAACTGTTCAATGGCTATACTGGTATTAACCTCAATCAGGAAGGAAGATTTAAAAGTCATAAACTTCTGTTTCTTGGTCAGCTCCAAAAAGTCAATGGCCAATTTTGACATGTCTCCTGCCCTAAAACGTATACTAGGTGGATTCATGGGGGCTTTTAACTCCTTTACACAAGATTGTAACTTAATCTGCAAATCCAGCAATTTGTGGTCACTTTCAGGTCTAGCGACTGCTGAAAAACAACTTATTTTATCCCAGCAGAGTGTATCAATGAGACAAATATCAATGACAAAATTTCCCTGCGGGCCAATGTAGGTGTACCCGCCTACTAGATGGACTCTACCACTGATGATGGTTAGTTCCATTTTATCAATCAAGGATAGAAAAAGCTGTCCCTGCCTAGTAACACACTCATCCCTGGAATGTCGAGTTGGGGGGGTAAGAGAGACGGCCAAGTCCATCCTCAGCCTCAGCGTTCAAACTCTCATCCATAACACCAGACCCAATTCTCACATTCCAGTCACCCACCATCAATATACATGCTCTAGGGAATTTATCTCTTAAGGTGCAAATTAGTGTCTCTAAGCAAGGCCATATATTCCCTTTATAATAAGGGGGCATCACTGGTGGTATATAAACATTACACAGAATATACTCAGTCTGATCTGAAAGGGTAAAGTGGACTATTTGGTACTCTGGTCTATCCACCGGAAGGGGGGCGAAGGAGAGTGCCTTGGAGTCACTCATCAATATCATCAGGTCACCTGATGCCCTCCCCCTCTTACCCAGTTTTTGGCCTGGGTGGGCTTCTACCCTACAGTTCCCTATATTACAGATAGGTCGAGACCCTACTTCCACCCAGGTTTCTTGCAAGCAGATACAATCGAACCTAGTAATACAATCCATCCAGTCCGGGTCATCCAATTTACCCCTTAAGCCTGAAATATTCCACGAGGCCACTTTGAAAACTGGTCCACAAGGAGAACACAGGGGAGGAACAGCATCCCGAAAAAGGGCACCAGAACACACCTTATCAGGAGAAATCCTCCCAATCTCTTGTCAAGACATAGTTAAAGGTGTCTTTGTGGGTGTTTGGTCTGCTACCAACCGTGAAACTGGTTCACCAAGATCCAGGCCATGTGACCCAGTAGGGGATCCCACTTTGCTAATGCATGATGTGCCCAGAAGGAGCCCCGCTGTGCCAACTCCTGTGGCCTTCTTCATTGGCGAACCCTCCTCTTGTGAAGTCAAAAAACATGCTGCTGTTAGAGCCTCCAAATTGTGCTCAGGTCTATATGG
This sequence comes from Sphenodon punctatus, assembly GCA_003113815.1. Lineage (NCBI taxonomy): Eukaryota > Metazoa > Chordata > Lepidosauria > Sphenodontia > Sphenodontidae > Sphenodon > Sphenodon punctatus. The sequence goes on from QEPC01009299.1 coordinate 5,260,130, forward strand.
GGTAGAGACATGTAAGAGCTCTGGGGCTTTATATTCCAAAACATCTAAAGTTAGATTTTTACAAAATCGGTCCAGCCTTTGAGTAATAATATCCTGGTCAAGGACTGACAGGTTCCTGTATATAGAGTATATTATTGAGGTATCTCTAGCCCCAGTAGTGTCCAGTAGTAATGCCCCCAATTCCTCAACAATAGATTGCCTTGAGGAGCTACCCACAGAAGGTTTCAATATTGGAGGTAACTCCCTCTCCATAGGCTGACCATTACCAAGCTCCGTGTCAGCTCCGGTAGCCACCTTATGCTCCGGCGCAAGGTCCACATGTGGCCCAGCCTGAGCCCTAGATTGCACCAGATCTTGCCCCTTCACCATCCCTGGTCCTGCTAAATTGATGATCTGTGGTTCTAAAGGTACCAAAGGTTCAGCCAGTAAAACGGGGGAGAGGAGGGGGAGGGAGCAGATTCACATTAAGCTCCTTCCTCTAGGGGACACTAGCCCCCAGAGGCTGGATATTAACTGACAGAGGATTTAAGGGGTAAACAGGATCCTCCATAGGTCTCTGGGAGGGGAGAGAAATAGGAGGGTCAAGATAAGTACTTGATCTCCTTAGAAGAACTCTATCAATACGAGACTCCTCTGGACTTAAGATATTTCCGGGCACTAAAGATTTCCTTCACAAGTTCACCATTGGTAAAATAAATATTCAACTGATATCCCTGTGTATGTGCATTGTGCAGACAGATATTCCACTCTACTGATGGAGTCAGGGCCTATATCTCTCTCCAACAAATAAGACAGATTAGTTGCAATTTCAGCATTATTTTCCCAAGACGGAATAGCGTTATTATAATCTTGAGTTATTTTAAATAAAACTGCATTTGGGGGGAATTCCCAAGATCTACCAGGCACCTTCTGTGCATGGTTAGTTGATGGGAGTCTGTTATTAAAATGTCTTTTACCCATGTGTCTAAGACCAGACTCCACAGTTGTTATTTCGGTCCCTTTAGCAAGGGGAATACTTGCAGCCTGCACATCCAATTTTAAGTCTAGTTTTTCTGCTATAGATTTTAGCTGATCTCTGGCCTTATTTAAAGAGCTACTTATTTCAGAAATGCTAACAAATAACAGTGATACAGTATTAGCAATTAATGTAGACTGTAGTGCCAAAAGTTCATTTGAAGGGGTCACAAGGTCAGAACCCAAATGGTTGCCCATATTGGCAGAGTCACCTGCCACCTGCCACCTGCTTGCTGTTCTGAGGAAGATCCCTCAGGCTCTTCTTCAAGTGGAAGACAGTCATACCTATTATGCAAGTTAATCAGTAAGTCTTGCCAGACCGCGGCGTCCCGCTTCCTATTTTTCAAGGGGAGTTCCTCAAACCCGGGAGAGGACGGGGGAGCGTGCCCATTTCCTATCCATGGTGCACAGCGCAGGGTGACTCCTGTGCTCCGGGCGGCTCCAAGGGCGACTTCCAAGGGTAGCAACCCTTGTGCTCTTGCCCTTAGGCTTGTGCCCATGGCTCACGCCAACGGAGCACTACGGCTGTTCCTTCCAGCAGGCGATGAGGCTCCGCCCCCGCTCGCTGAAGTCCCCTGCTCTGCGCCGACACAGGTGAGTCTCCTCGAGTCCCGGCTGCACTATGCTGCTCACTGCCAGCCCCCGCACTCTCAAACACCACACAGGCTACTGTTTCTCACTGCGGCTTTTCCTTCCATGGGGAAAAGTAAATTTTCCTTCCACTCAGTCCTGGGGTTCAGGTGTTCTCGAGCTAGAACAAGTTAGCTTTCTCCACAGCAGCAGTTTGTAATGCTTCCTCCTGTGATTTCTATTGTCGTTGAAACATTCTAGTGTAAAATAATACAACTGTTCTAAGGCCCAGTGACTCTAATTTACAGGGGTGCTTGGTACAGAATTAAAAGAGCCACAGGATGTTTTTTGCTTTGTCTAAGCTTTTGTTTTGAAAAGCAGCAACAACAAAATGCTCCCTAATCACCAGTCTTCTCCACAGTGCTGTAGTCAGTCAGCTCCCCCTGTACAAACAGCAAATGCTCCCTACAGAGGTTGAGCTCTCAAAGTGGTGTGTGGAGCATTTAGCACTGATAGGTGGGGAGCTGGTTAGTTGCAGTGCTATTCTTGTTCTGTATTGTTTCCCACTTAAAAATTGCAGTAAACACTGCACCTAAATGTCTCCCTGACTCTTAGTTTTAGCACTTGTTCTAGTTTGTGCAAGCATGTGCCATGGTGTCAAATGGAAGGGTCTCTCTAAAGATGTTTGCACTGGAGAAAAAGGCTTCTCCTTGAGCTCTAGTTACTCATCCTGGATAATGAGTAACTAACTACTAGAGCTGAAGCAAGTGAGGAAGTGAAGCCAGGATCACTGCTCCCTTTGTTTCCCTTGGGAGAAGTTTTCTGTGGTTCTTGGGTGCATCTCCCATGGGGAGACTCCTGTCCTTTTTGTCCAACCCACCATCCCCAAGCTGCAATATAATGTTCTTGTGTTGGGAAATGTGTATGCTTCCATTCTACCTGTTGTTTCCCAACTTATTTGGAGAGATGGGACTTCCAGCTCATGGGGGCTAGAAATTGAAGGTGACTCAATTCAACTTGAAGGGGGAGGGGAAGACACATAGGTGGAGAGCTTGTTTATATCTGGGAAGGAAGCCAGATGTGTATATATAGCATTTCAAAACCTAAAATGGGCATTCTTCATTTTTATGCAGAATTCATGGACAGGAAGGGGGAGTGAAATGGTCTTTTGGTCCCTTTTGTTTGTCAGATCTTGGTACTCAAGAGTTTCCGTCAGAAGGCTCACTGCAGAATTGAGAGACTGATCTTTCTTTTCTCAATTTGTACATCTTGGATGCTGTTGTCCCACTGTGGAGCCTGTACAGACTGCCAGTCTCATTCTTGCCATGACATTTCAGGATTGCTCTCGCACTTCCAAATGCAATAAAAGGGAAAACTTGAAGTCAATACAGAGAGTGTTGAAAATAGCTCTGGGTGGGCTGTCCTATTCAAGGACAGCAGCTGGCTATTAGGGACAACTAGAATGGTTTTATTTAATATTTCAAACAAAAAAATCTCTTAGAATTAGGAACAGGCTTTTTAAAAACAAAGCAAAAAATAAATAAATCCAGCCATCTTTGGTGGAAAATCAGGATTTGGAGGAGTCTTAAAATATTCTGCCAAAATCTAAATAATAAATTCTTTAAGCTTCCACTTTGTGATGGAAAATACCCCTTGGAACTGGGAATTCAACAGCAGGCCCTTCCCAGGATTGGAATCAAAGAGGGGAATCTGTTCCAGCATAGGCTGCTGGGATCCGAGAAAGAAGCCGCAGTACACAGCCCTTCCTCTCACCCAACGTGTTTACAGAGTGCGTGCGAATCCTGTCCTACCATGGCACTTAAGCTCCAGTATCTCAGAGCCTGGCTGCAGATGGTCCTGGTGCTTTCTTTCTTTGGGGGATTCTGGAGGCAGACAGGTAGGAAATGCACCTGAGCTGGAATGCTTGCAGCACAGGGGGCTGCTTTGCATAGCAAACATTTGTGCTGTTCCGTTAGTGCTTGATTCCCCAAAGGCTGCCCAGTTTCCAGCCAGAGTGGTTGGTCGTAATTGCAAAAATAAGTTGCTGTGTCTGAGATCAAGTGAAGTGTGCCTTACTCCAGTCTGCACTCACAGAGGCAAGAGGGGTGGCAGTGTGTCTCAGGAATGGGAGCTGGAACCTGGACGTAGGCTGTTTCTTTGTCGCTTAAGTGCTTTTTCTCCCATTATGGTCCTTGTTAAGACTTTACTTTCCAGATGCAGTTAATGACTTGCTAAATTACCTCCTACAAAATGTTGAGATATTACCCACTGGCCACTAGTGTGGGATCCACTGAGCACATGTCTATCATAGTCTCTGCCTGCAAGGGTAAAGACTCCCTTGTTCACTGCTGCATGAAGTGCCTTTGTGTCACGGTCTGGGGGTTCTCGATTGCCTTTAGAATATGACTAGGTGATAGGGAGGTTTGGGTGTGGGGAAGGCATTTTGAGAGAATCTTATTTCTGAAAAGCATTGGGCCTATTTTGTTTTCACACCCTTCTGATGGGTTTTTTACTACATTGTTATGGTAAGGGCAGTTTGAAAGATTTTCTTAAAATATTGGCAATAGTGGCATGGGAGCAGGTGCAAGGAGGCTTATTCAGTGAGTTTATCAAATCCCTGCAGCTGGCTGGATATAGCTCTTGAATAATAAGAGCTTTGAACTTAGCTGTAAGTCAGCCTGACTGGACAAAATGTGTGAATCAGGTAGCCATGAGGAGAAATCCTGCAAAGAAGCTTTCACAGGGTGTGGTATCTCTGCCTGAGTTATAATAAGCCTGGCTGGAATGTGCATTGTGGGAAAACTTGGCTTCCAGCTGCCATTTCTAACATTCCAAAAGCACATCTGGCATGTATCCTAGAGCCACGAGTCCTGTCCCAGTCAAAAGGGAGAACAGTATCCTCTAAACAGCTTCCATCTGCTCTCTCCACTTTTCTCTAGCCCTTTCCTCCCCTAGGGAGCTTTAGTCTAGAATGGAAAGTTGGAGACTAGTTTTGGTAACAGACACTAGAAAAATAAATATTGTCATAATTGTTTGTTACAAACACCTGCTAATTTTAATCAGCACCCCAGCTAAGTACTTAACCCCAGTTCTATCTAACGTAAGATCTCCTTCCCTGCTTCTTGTACTCCCCAGTCCCACGTAGGGGGGCCAGATATGAAAATGCTTACAGGACCCTTATGAGAAATACAAGTTGCAGGACTGCGTTGGCTCCAAGTGTCCTGTAAACATTTGCATATCTGACCACCCTCGTCCCACACCAGATGGGCTGAGAGCATCTCATTATCTAACCTGCCTCTTCGCTGCCAACACTGTCTCCCTACACAGAACCACTGTATTCCAATCTGGTTCTATAGCTTCAGAGTAACCAAAGGAAGAGGCAGGGACTAGTAGCAGAGGAGCTGGGTTACCTTAATACATACAACAAGAAGGGTTTGGTATCGGCCCCTCTGCACAATACTGATTAGGCCCTACCTCCTATTGGCCAGAAATTCTCACTCCTTGACAATGTCCCCTTCCCTAAGTTTAACCACCCTAGCAATCAGCCAAGTCGCAGGTAACAGCCACACAGGAATTACCTGGAGTTCTAAGAGTGAATTGCTCCATTGTATATGATATATTTCTGGAAGCAGAGGGTACAGAATAGTCACTCCTAATGACAGCAAATCAGGATTCCTTGAATGGTTTCCCTCCAGATTTCCTTAAAAGGTAGTTTTTGCTCCCTGAGCCCTGGATTCCTTAAGTTGATGCTGATGTCCATGAACCAGATTTGTCTACCTGAGAAACCTCTGCCAAATGCTGTTTCTAGAATCCCAGCTGCAAATATAATTGGCGCTCTGCTTCCACGGGGGTAAGGACCCCAGGAACTGGACACTGCTGTGACAGTGAGGAGAATTATGTTTTCTCTGAAGCTCTGTGGCTGTTAAATATTTTCCAGATGGACAGCTTCACAGTGAGGATCTGACTGTTAGGGACAAGTTTCACAGCAAGCTGGAGGATGCTGACATCATGTTGGAGGTAATTTGGGCAGTGGGATAAGATGAGAAAGTGTGAAGTTCTGCAGGGGATGCCCCACTCAGAAGTAAATACCCAAAAGTTTGGCTTATTCTTATTGATTTCCTATTTTAGCAGCCTCTGAAAGATGCCTCAGTGTGTGTCCCAGCATGGTAACTGCCATGTCAAACCAGAGCAGTGAGGTTCCCCTAATTTAGTATCCTGCCTCTGTCAGGAGCCAGAGTCACATGCTTCAGCAGAACATTCAAGAAACCCCACAGTGAACAATTAACAAACAGCTCATCATACGAGAAAGTTTCTTCCCAAACCGCATGAGCTTATGACTAGTTTATGCTCTGAAACAGGCTTAATTCTATGTATGTCTGGGAGAGCTGGCAAGGGGGAGAAATCAGTGTTACAAATTAAGGGATAGCGCAGACTATCTAGCAGAAAGGCTTGACAAGAGGAGAGGAACCGGAAATACAAATGTACTGGGTGTTGAAGCTCATGGCAGCTCCCAAAACCTACTATCTATGTACAATTAGTAAAATAATTTCAAGTTACATATGCATAAACAGAATATTTGTATGATCCCAGAAACTGATTTCAAAACTTTTGAGAGGGTGAGGTGTGTGTGTGTGTGAGAGGGGGGCAGCTACCAGGATGTACTGGCCCCCAAATTTCTCTATGAGCCTGCTGACTGTAGGCGTGGGGTTTGGGAGGCAAGACTGAGGGTGATTTCAGACGTTACGGTGGACCCCATTCACCACGGGCCATGAGGTGGTTCGGACCATGGCCTGGGGTGAAGGGGTGCACCAACAGATGTGCGCCGCTGCTCCCCAGGCCACAGGGACTGGCGAACCACAGCCCGTGGTGAATGGGGCCCGCCGTAACGTCAGTTGTGGAACCGTGGATCGCAGAGGGGATGGGGCCGTGCGGTGTAGCATGCTGCTGCACGGCCCCGCCCCCTGCGTTCTGCACCGGCCCTCCCCCCACCAGACGGGCAGCGAGAGTGGCCAATCTGGCTGCACTCACCACCGCGGTCGGGGCGAATGGATTCCACCACCAGCAGGGGTACGTGAACAGACATTACAATTCAGTCACCCCTGCCGTGGTGGCCATTCACCACACTTCTGGACCCGCTCGCGTCCTCGGGTCCAGAAGTACGGTGAATGCAAACGCGGCCCACGTTTGACTGTGGTGAACATCTGGCGGGTAGCAAACAGATGTTCACCACAGTCAAACGCAGGCTGCGTTTGAGTGTGGTTCAGACATGGTGAATCTTGGATTCGTCACGTCTGAAATCACCCTGAGATGAAGCACATAAGAACGAATGAAGTGAACATCGATGGAGAGTAGCCAATCTTGGTGCCAGGCCTAAGGATGAAGCTCCAGCTCTGCTGAAACTGAGGCTCACCGCTTGAGCACAGAAATCTGGACAATAGACGCTACTAGGGAACAAAGCTTCTAGCATCTTAAGAAAGCCCCACTAGATGGCACTAGATGGCACCCTTGGGCTGATTCTGCTGATTGGAATAATCCCTGCCTCAAGGAGAGAGGGTAGGATGTGAGTGCTGTCAGACTCTATTGATTCAAGGCAGAACAGTCTCCTCAGAACAACAGTTTTGGGTTCTGGGCTTTTTAGAAAAGCAGTCAATATCTGAAGAGCATTTCCAGGGGACAGTTATTCAAGCACAACAGGTACAAACCTCAGGCCTGTTCTTCTGCTTAGGCAGGACTCTAGTAAAGCTGTTTCCTAAACAGCATTTCCTCCAGGAGCTAGGGTACCTCAGAACACAGTACACTTTGACTTTGAAATACCAAGCTAATTCAGGGAGACATTTGTCCAATTATATTGGATTTCTAAACTCTGCTATTTCCATGAAGACAATTTCACTCTATATCTTATTATTAATTTCATACTCAAAAACCTCCCAGTTTGAGACAGTAGTTTTAGGCTATCGACAACCAGTGCAGAGAACGGAGCACTGGAGTAATGTGCTCGTGTCGGCCCATCCCCTTCAGGAGACGAGCCACCACATTCTGCACCAGCTGCAGTCTCTGGACCGTCACCAAGGGTAGCCCCACATAGGGCGAGTTACAGTATAATCTCGAGGTAATATAAGCATGGATGATTGTGGCCAGGTCCGAGCCCGAGACATACGGCCAAAGCTGACATACCAGGTGTAATTGGCTAAATGCAACCTTCGCCACAGCTGCCACCTGGACATCCAGGTGGAGCTGTGGATCAAGGAGCACCCCCAGACTATGGACCTGGGATACTAGGGGAGGACGGACCATCACTTCCCCAGCTTTCCCCACAACCATCACCTCCGTCTTGTCAGGATTTAACTTCAAGTGGTTCACCCTCATCCAGTCCCCCACAGCTGCCAAACACCGGGTAAACACCGAGACTGCTGGACCTGGGTCTGATGAAAATGAAAGTTATAGTTGGGTGTCATCAGCATATTGATGACACCGTACACCAAATAATCTAACAGCTTCTCCCAAAGGCTGCATATACACATTGAACAAGAGAGGGGACAAGATGGAACCCTGCGGGACTCCACACGTGAGGCCCCGAGGAGAAGATGAATAAACACCCAGCACCACACGCTGGGTTCTCCTGGCCAGGAAAGAGTGGAACCATTCAAGAACAGTCCCACTCATCCCTGCCTGGTCCCACAGCCGAGTCACCAACAACTCGTGATCAACGGTATCAAATGCAGCCTAACAAAATCAACAGGGTCGTCTGAGCCAAAGTCTCTAGGCTCCAAGAGAAAGAGGCTCCACAGCTGCCACGTCCCTCCCTCTCCTCAAACACCCTGTTCCCCCATTCACCCCATCCCCTAAAATGGGGGAGGAAGGTGGTATTTAGGGGTTAATGGGGGAGACAGGAATGTGGGGGGTTGGAGATGGTGGGAGAGGAAGGGCGTGTTTGGGAGTTAATGGGGGAGACCAGAATGTGGGGGGTTGGGGGGTCAGTGGGGGAGGGAGGGTGTGTGGATGGGGACTGGAGAAGAATTGAGGCAGAAAGACCAAGGTAAAGTGTAGGTGCATGGGGGCTAAGTTGGAAGCGAGCACAATATGTGAGACTGTATAACGGCTTTACTGCTTACATGGTGCACAAGTTAAGACAGGAGCTTTAACTAATAATTCCCATGCCTTCTGTTGCATAGTTGAATTTGTAAGAGCCTTAACTACTATCTTAAACTGGGAAGTTTTTTGAGCATGGAATTTCCTTGTTTTTAAAGTGCCATTCACTACATTCCATCAGGTGCCATGCTACCAACTTGCATTTCATTACATAATCATAAGACATTCTAGGATTTGAAACCCCAAACAGTTCCCAGAAAGTCTTTCTTCTCTGTAATGGGAATTTTCTCTTATAAAGTTTTCCCCCTGTACTTTGGTATTTTTTTCTAAAAAACCCTAAAGATTAAAAAAAAAAATTAAATGTGCAGGCTCAAGGGCCAGGGGGTACCAGCAAGATTATCCATCTCCTCAGAAAGACACATAAAAAGGAGGGGGGAAGGTGCACATATGAAGGGAAAGTGCAAAAAGAGAAGAGGAAAAGGGAGAGTGGGAGGTGAAGGGTAGGAAGGGAGGGTAAAGATATAAGGGAGGAGGATGTGGGGAGGTGGAGAGGGAGAAGGGAAGAAAAGAGGGGTCTGGGGGAATGGGGAGTTTGGGGGTTAATGAGGGGAAGGAGAAGCGTGGGCGACGAGTGAATGGGGAAGAGGTGGTTGGGGGTGAATACGTGAGAGAGAGAGAGAGAGAGAGAGAGAGGTATGTAGAAGGCTTTGGGGAAGGGTGTTTGGGGTGAATAAGGAGGAAAAGCATGTTTGGGGTTAATGGGGGAAAGAGGTGTATGGGGTGAATGGGGAAGGAGTGTTTGACGGTTAATGGGAAGACAGGTTTGGGAGGCCTGGGGGTCAATGGGGGAAGAAGGGGGCTCTGGGGGTTAATAGGGGAAACAACAATGTGGAGGGGCTGGGGGTGAGTGGTGGCAGAAGGGGGTGTTTGGTGGTTAATGGGGGAGACAAATATGTGGGGGTTAGGGGTTAGTGGAGGGGCTGGGGGTCAGTGAAGGTTAATGGAGAAGGGAAGGGATGAATGGGGTGTGGGGTGTGATTTTAGGAGGGACTCTCCCACTTTCCACTCCAGGAGTCACATCCCAGTCCTGTCCTTTCCCCAATGTTTTTACTCTTTACCCGGGTGCCCCTGCACAACGAGGAAGTCTTCCAGCACATCGTCCACTTTAAACAGCCTGACGCCCTTCCTTTCTGTAGAGCACTCAGGATAGTATGCGCTGCCCCTTGAGACTCTAAGCATCCATACTCTAGCCAGCCTAGCAGGGGGGCTGACATCACATCAGGCTGACATCATGACTTTCTACCCAGGCAGTTAAGGCTGCAGCATTCCAGCCATAGCATAACATGCGGATTTTAACATCTTCAAATAAAAAACTAAAGAACATATTGACAAACCAAACAGAAAAGTGGACCCAGGACCCAACAACTCAATTGTCTAACACTTCCCCATACACTATGACACAACCAGCACAATGAAACCCTTGCTGAATCAAAAGTTGCCAAGTGGAGGGGAAAACCCCTTTACCTGTCGTGTTTAAATGGCTGCAACTTTCTTGTTTCCCAACTGATTTGCTTCAAACTGGGACACATTCCCCACCTTACCTAAAGGACCATTCAGGCCAAATTACAAACTAATAGGAATCACAATCTCAAGTTTATAAGCAATAGAATTTCAAGTTTTTAAGGCACGTTGCTCCTCGCCTTAACTATAGGGGTGCTCCCATGCCTTAAGCTTAAGGCATAAACCTACAGATGAAGGAGTGGCTGACTAGCATTCATGTCTCAGGTGACTGATAGTCCCTGAGATTAACTGAATGTGGTAAAGAAGCAGGTATGCACTCGCAGAATGGAGGAAGGCAATGGCTTTGTGCCCCTCCACCGCCATATTTGCAATTACTGATTGTGGGATGCTGATGAAGTTCTCCGCACCTTCTCCCGACTCCTTAAAACTGACTGTGGTGGCTGAGAGGAGCTGGGGAGCACACCACTCCTACAGGGGGAGATCTGGCTGGCTGGAAAAATAATGGAGAAGGGCTGGGTGGGCACTTGCAAGCAACCATCGTTACCCACTTCATTGCTTGTTGCTTTCCTGGGAAAATAAATAAATAAATGTTTCCTGATGTGGGAGCAGTGCTTCAGCTGAGACACTTTTCCGTCTTGCCAGAGGATATTAGCAGTGGAAAAAGTGGCCCTGGTGGATGTCAGTCACTTGATGAGACAAAGGAAAACATGTTTGTCATGGGCATGGTAGCTCTGCTCACATCATTTTGAGGAATGGATTTCATAATTCCTGGAGAGAGAATGCAGCATGGAAGATCACCATCTGCCTCCTGATTCCTGTTCTTCTCAGCTCAATTTCCAGTCAGGAACAGGGGTAAAAATTCTCACTGTCTCATTGCAAATCCCACAATTGTTAGGGATTCCTTAAAGCCTAAAATCATGAGAGACACATTTAGACCCAGAGGATCTTGGCTTTCATTTAAACAAGCAAGTTTCTATCCCCTGTGGTTGCAGAGAAAGTTTGGAGGTGCGACTGCCATGTGCTCTAGAGGTGCAGACACTAGGAATTAATATAAAGAACCAAAAATGTAATATCCTTAAGAATCCTATGATTTTAAAGGACAAACATTTGGGGTTGGCAAACCTGGAGACAGGATACTCTCTGGTGTGTAGCAACAAACCTAGGGGAGCCCTTGCTCTGCCCTTTCTCCTTCCATTCTGTTATCTCTTCCTTTCCTCCTTGTAAGGGCTGTGTTCCTAGGGCTCCCTAGGAATTTGTTAGACGGAGCAGAGATAAGCACTAAGTGACATGCATCCTGGAATAGGAAGATCTCTGAAGTTCTTTTCAGTTCCAACTGGACAGACCAGGGCAGGGGTCAAAAACCTTTCTGTCCAATCCAAAGCTCTGTTGTTCAGGATGCCACAGCTAATGTGACCAAGGGAAGGCCAGAACAGATAAATGTGAAATGCAACCAAAAGAGAGGCCAAAAAGGGAGACTTGAAGACTCAGAGTATATGGAGGACAAACCGTGAGGCTGAAGGGAGTGGGTGAAGTTTAACATGGAGACACAGAAGAGCACTGCAGTGGACAGGAGATTTGGAGGGTTAGAAGAAAAAATATGGTTAGTAGATGGGGACTAAGTAGGACTGGGAATATGGATAGGAACAGGAAGTAGACAAACAGGAGAGAGCCAAGAAATGGCTTTCTTGTTCAAAAATACAGCACATGGTGTCGCCTTTAGCAACAGCATTTGTACACCAAACACCCGCACTTAGGGTTCCTAAACTTGCCCCTGTTCTACAGTCTCGGACCAGCTAGAGGTAATGAGTTCCCCCCTGCTCCCAAACTCTTCCCTGTCAGGGACCCATGTAGGGAGGCTGGGGTTTAGCCTGTCATTCCTCTTCTTATGCTGCCCTTCTCTTCCAGATACTCTGGGGAGGGGTGGAAATTGAGCCTAACAAGACAATCAGGCTGCTCGATGAGGAGCTGGCCTCACTGCGTCCGGCAAAGCGGTTGATCCAGGTCTTCCAGCAGCAGGTTTCCAAAAGTGCAACTGAGATTGAGCAGCAGCTGGACCATCTTTCACAAGCAGAAACCCCCCTGAGTCTAGAAGAGTTTGAACAGCTCCTCTTCATTAGTGTTTACTGCGCCTATCAGATTCGCTCCATTCAGGGCCTGGAGAAAAACCTCTGGATCAACTTCTTCTCTCAGCTGGTCAGCGAAATCCTCCATGATCTCTGCAAGGGATTTTGTCCTGCAGATTCCTCTCACTTACTGGCCTCCTGGTCCTGGCAAGAGATACCTCTCCATTTAACCACGCTGAAAACGTTGTATCGGTCCAAACTGGGCAAGACCAAAAGACACTGAATAAGGACACTGGTTTGGGAAACGAGAAATCCTGGCCCAGCAGCATCCCTGTTAATTTCCATGTTGTTACTCCTCCTCTGTTATCCGTGACTGCATGTAAGAGTGCTGTTTTTCTTCCTCTTTCCTGTAGAATTCTGGGAACCAATCTACTAGCTTTTTGTTGATTTTATTTAACCAGATTTCCCCCATCAGTAAATGTGAAACAAGGGCTGGGATTTCCTCTTTGGATGTCTATAAAGGATATAAGATCCCCCCCACACCCAATGCACGGAACCATCTCTTCTTTGGCACCATGAGGTGCTGTGTGCTCCTGTTGTGCTTTAATCCCTTGTAGTTAAGAGAAGCCTTAGCATTTTTTCCAAGAATCAGGGTAGTAGGATGGTATACTGGCTGCATTCCATCTCAAGCAATTCCATACTAATCCCCTGAATTCTCTGTGGATACAGATGGACACAGTAGTCTTCGGTACTAACCCCTGTGTAACATAGCTGTGCTGTTCAGCCAACTTCTGTGTTTCACCTCAGAGGTGGCTGTACTTCAGTGGTGACTTAATTAATAATTGACTTTAGTTTTTCTGTCATGTCCTGACACATACTTGGATTGGTTTCTCAGCTAAACAACATCCATTTTCATCTTTTAAAAAAACTTCCCAACATGTCCTTTCCCATGGCGTCGTCCAGATATGGATGCTATTCCTATGAGTATATCGATCAGGAAAGGTTGAAGGAATACAGCCTGGGGGCCAAATGTGACCCTCAGCTAGTTTTTATTTGGCCCCTTTCCCGTTTCTGGATCTGGCCTGTGGATCCAGTTCCTACCCCTACGCAACGAAAAACTGAGCTCAGGGTAAGGGAATAAAGATGAAGAGATGCACCACAAGGCTAGGGGAAAGATCCATGGCAGAGGTCTATGATCTGAACCTGTCTCTTCCTGAGCATGCCTCAGGATGTAATGATGAGGAGAAAAATACCTGAGGGGAGACAGGATAACTGTTTTTGAATATGTAAAAGGCTACTACTTCTTTTCCTCCCCTCAGGATGGTAACTAATTGTTCTCCATGGCACTGAGGGGAGGACAAGGGGTTATTATGTCTGGGCTTAAATGGAAGGAGCGAAAATGCTTTAACATTAAGAATAGCAAAGCAATGGAACAAATTATCATGGGAGGTTGTATGTTTATTGTTTATAGTGTATTTAGCTATAGCATAGCATGTTTATAAAAATAGGTTAGATATTCACCTGCCAAGGCTGGTTTAGGTGTAACTGGTCCTGCTGGAATTAAAAGGAATGGACTAAGATACTTCTAAAAGGTTTTAAAAAACAAAAAAACAGCCTTTAAAATATTTGTCTATTTCCTACTTTGCTTTAGTTCTGGATGAGATGAGCTTTACATCATATAACCAGCTCTTTAGGACAGGGACCCAGTTATTTGTTTGACATTTTACTTTCTGGGCTAGTTATTTTGTACATCTGTGGCACTTTAAAAATAAAATTGTGACACTATCTGTAGAACTGTTATCCTTCTGAGCAGGAATACAATGAGCTATAGAGACAGATCAGCTATGCTTGTGTTGTACACACTGCACAGTGCAGTGTGGCATTCACCACAGCTGCTTGATTCATCCAGGTAAGTTATATTGAGTTTGTGTTGTTTTTTTCTTGGATCTCCCACTTGTGTTGAGCCTATCCCCACCACGCAGCCTGTGCTTAGATGATGAGGGTCTCATTACAAGGTCAGTGAAGTAGCCATGTTGAGAACAGCATGCATGAAGGTATGACATTAACAGCAGAAACCATTAACCTTTGGCTGAATTTATTTCTCCACCCCATTATCTGACAGATAGTGATGTGAAATGCTGAGACAGAAATGAGAAGCCCAGAGGCAAAATGTAAGCTTTGGATTGTAGAGAAGGACTTTAGAGGTCATGCTGGCAGTTTTACAGGTGAATGTGGGTCTTACAGAAAATGTAGGTGATTGGACAAGGTCAGCAGTTCCCAATCTTTTTGCCTGTGAGACCCCATTTTGAGACTTAAATACAATCCTCTGACCCCAGAGAGCAAGAAAGACTTAGACAATGCAAAGTAAAGCAAATATCAATCAGATAGTGCAACCCCACTTGAGATTCCAACCCACAGTTTGAGAACCTCTAGAATTGTGTACATTTCAACTCCCGACAGACTCTGTACATTTTAACTGACTGTAAACCTAACTAACTACTACATTATATCTAAAATACCAGTTCAAACTATGATCCTCTGCACCTTTGTAAAATCCTAAACCGCACTTTTTCATCGAATAGCCTTTGAACCTTGTAGCGGTAGGGTTTACAGTAAGGTTGTGCAGATGTGTAGTTTGGGGCAGAAAACTAGGAGCGAGTGTGAAGGTTTCACAAAAGGGTAAAAGGATTGAGGGTACAATTTTTCTTAAAGATGTAAGGATTGGGCAAATGTCTTGAGTAAGATGCAAGTCTCTGGGGGAAGATCTTACAAAGACCACTGGATTTTAGTAAGGCTGTACTGTTGGAGATTAGGGGTTTTATGAGCGGCTGGGTGAGGGGCTTTGTGGTTTCTTAAATGAAGACTGAACTAAGCCAAAATTAATGTAAAGTTGCATTTTGCATATAGACTAAGGCTAAACCAGAATTTCAAACATGAGACCGCCCAGGCAGGAATCTACAGCTCTGAGGAGGCCCTGACTTTCTTCCACCCCACTAAGTTCCTGGGTTGCCACCACTCCACCCACAGTTGCAGTTTCTCACTGACTAGGAAACCCTGGGCTGTTTCTGCCACACCTGTTCTTCTAGTGCAGGAGACACACCCAGTAGGACACCGTGGGTGTGATGATAGCCTGCACTAGTCCTCACCAGGTAGGTGTTCACCTGCCCATCTATTGTGTTCGCCAGATGTTGGCCTGCACCCCCCACACAGCCCTTACTCATCTTCCAGGGACACCATGGACCCACCTTGTAGGCCAGTGCATGCTAATGCGCATGCATGTTGCCACATCTCAATAATTAGGTTCTCCGGCTGCAGCCTCAACTGCATCCAGGTCTGCCAGCACCACAGAGTTGCACCTAGCAGAGCTACTAGTGATTATGCTCTCAGCTGACAGAAGGCTGCAAGAGGAGGGAAGGAGAGAGCTCTAATGAAAAGGCGGGGAGGTCAAAATCAGAGCAGGCTTCCCAGGCTGTGAACCCCCACTTTCCATCAAAAGCAGTGGTCGCGTGCTTGGGCAGCTGCAAGAAGAGAACAGGAGTGCAGGAGGGACCTTCTCCATAGCATCTGTGCCTGCACTCCTCTCTCCATTTGGGAAAGGAATTAAGGGGAGTGACTGAGGGGTAAGACTCCTTTGAAGGATCTATGGGGTTCCTGCGCTCCCCTCGGTTCCTTTCCCAAATGGAGAGGAATGCAGGTGCAGATCCTCTAGAGAAGGTCCTTCCTGCAGCACCCCCCACTCTCTCCTCCTGCAGCTACCTATTAGCTGAAAGAGTGCAATCTCTCTCTCCTCTTGCAGTCACCCGAATATGCTAGCACTGCTTCTGATAGAAAGGGGGGTCACACGGCTAGGGAAGAAGACTTCTCTGGCTGTGACCCCTCCCCCCTTTCCATCAGAGCCAGGGCTGTGAAGAGAGAAAGCACTGAGTGGTGTCACTGGTGGCGGCTGCCAGCAGCACATGAAATGTGGGCAGGAGGCTGCCCATTTATTAGCTCTACATGCTAAAACATGTGAGTGGGGGTTTTACGGACCGAACGTGAACTCCAGTGAGCTATTGTCTTGTTTGATTTCACCCTGAGTGTCAGGAAGCCAAGGATTCTGAAGACACAGATACTGAAATCACGTCTTACCATAGAAGCAATGTAGTTCTTTGGAAGGCAAGAGTTAGGAAATGCAGTAAGGAAACATGATAGTGTGTTATTGAGTCTAGCCACATCACTGGGACAAAGTCACTCTCCCCATCACACAGTCATAAAAAGTAGCCACACACAGCCCTATGAGCGCTCACAAAATACAAAAATAGTCTAGTTCATTTGTCCACAATCAAACTCTGGAAGATTGCATTCCCACTGCAAACACACAATGGTTCAGTTATAATACTTCTCTCTCCCAACTCATTCACTCACTCCCAACTCACTCAAGCACTCCTTCAACTCAAACTGATGTTTCAGGCAGTAATACACATCCCACACTTAACAAACATAGTCATGTCTCAGCAAATCCTGCACCTCAGGCTTTTATTGATTTCATTCCAAATACATTTCATTCCTCTCACAAGCCTCCCATGGATGTGTGAGGGATGTCACCAGCTCTGGCACTTTCTTGGAAGGGGGTCTCTTCAGCAGGTCCCCAAGCCTTTCTTTAGCAGCTTCCTGAATCACAACATCTCATTAACTGCCCCTATCTCTATTCCCCAAACTACCTCATGCTTTATGCTTAAGTCAAACAGCAACACTAGACAAACACACACATACCCTGGGGAGATCGTTCTACAGATGAATGATAGTAAGAGCAACAGCCTCACAGCCAGGACACAAGCGTGCAGTGTAAAGAAAGCACTGGACACACATTAGCATGCTCTTTAACATTTTCACGTAAAGGATGATGTCCGTCCAGGACCTGCAACCAAGTCCGCTGCATCTTGGCTTCTCCTGTGTACTTTTTATGTCTGCTTTTAGATGTTTGATCCTTGGAGGGTTCTGGAATCTAGGGGTGGCTTTGGCTTAACCTCTGGATACACCAGGAACCCTGTGAAAGTGATGTACTTGCCGTGGTTGCTGTAGGCACCATAGCCATCATGCTGGTGGCTGTAGAGCCAGATGGTGTCTCCGTACTGCAGAGGCAACATGATGCTCTGGCTCTGCATCTCCCGCCTCTTGGAGTGGTTGTCATCATAAATCATGGCCTGGACCTCATTGTGGTTCTTCATCAGTTTCACTGACATGGTCTTAAAAGGCATTTTGCCGATGGTGAAGGAGAAATAATAGGCACCTGGAACACGGCACGTGAAGATGCCACTTGAGGAATTGAAATCCTTCCCAATATTCACAAATTCTGTGTCAAACGTGATTGGCTCATGCTGGGGTTGCTTTTCATCTGTCCCCAGGAGACTTTGGGAACGGGCAACAGAAAATGCAGAGCGGGGGTCTTGTACTCTAGACAGCTGATTGGAGAGCGTGTTTCTCTCTGAGACTTTGTTCTGCTCCCCTGGAAGCTGCTGCATGACATGAAAGGTTGGCCCTGCATCTCCCCCTAGCTCCTGTGAGCCCACACGGTTTTGGAAGTAGGCAGAGGTGTCTGGATAGATGAGGTACCCATTGAAAGTGGTGTATGGGCCCACGTTGCTGTAGAGTGCATATTTGGGGTCTCCATGTAAACGCAGCCAGACCGTATCACCATAGTCCAGTTGCAGCATGGCACTCTGGCTTGCTACCTTCCTCTCCTTGCGGTGATGCTCATCATACACAATCACTTGCACCTCATTCTTGTTCCTCATCAGCATGACAGACAAGTTTTTCTTGGGGTATTTCCCAACAGTGAAGGAAAAGTAATAGGCTCCAGGGATCCGGCATCGGAACATGCCAGTCTTGGGGTCAAAGTCACCGCCAATGTTCACATAGACCTTGTCAAAGGTGATAACCATCTCAGTGCTCCCTTCCATGCTGCTGGTTCTAGCAACGGAGAAGGCAGAGCGGAATTCAGTCCCTGTGTCAGTGGGGAAGCTGTACACCAGGGGGCAGGCCACATGGCAAAGGAAGCCAAACACCAGCTGAGCTGTCAGGGACCTCATCATATCTGAAAAACAAAGTAAATACATTTTAGCTGAAACATGCTCCAGGTGATTATCTTGTTAATCTGCATTCAAGGCTCATGTCAAATTTCTTTCCTTTGAGGAGTCCTGAGTCCCACCCCAATCTCTGTGTGTGTGAGAAGACAAAACATATAACAAAGAGCTAGGATCATAACTCAGTTTAGATCTCACTGTTTTCTGAATAACAACTGGAGTCTCTCCTTGCTCTGCACTCAAATCTAAAAATCCTCTTCCTTCAGTGCCACTGTGTTAGGAATAGGGTCGGGGGCCGGGAGAGTGCATGGCGGCGCAGGCGCGCCGCGGGAACTCACCCCCTCCGGCGGCACTCACAGACCACGTCAGCGGGGGCAGCCCTGCCTGCCCGACAGACAGGAAATGCAGGGCGGACAGAGAAGACAGCGGCTTTGGGGGGTTGCCAGGCAACAGGGAGGCCAGAGCGCATGCGAGGCTCAGGACCGGAAGTGGGAGTACGGCGCTCTGCGTGCGTGCGAGCCCAAGCAGGTGACACAGCTATTTAAACCCCCACCTGACAGAAAGCCAGCGCTGGTGATCGGTCCTTGTGCCGTGAGACTGGCCCCCTTGTGAATTGTTGTACCGTGTTGTGTGATGGCGTTTGGGTGATAGAGTGGCAGAGAGAGAGAGAGAGAGAGAGAGAGAAAGGTGAGTGTGTGGGGTAGTGTTATAGGATAAGAGTGCTTGGGTGTACGTTTCTGTGTTCCTGTTCCTTTTCCCTGCCTCCCTGCTTCCCGGTGTGAGTGCCCTGTCCCCTTCCTGTAACCCCTCCTTCCTCTGGGTCCTGGGCCCCGTGCCCCACATTGTACCCCCACTGTGGCTGCACTCCCTTCCCTTTTCCTTGGCATGGGTGGGAGTACAAGAGAGTCCTAGAGTGGGCACCTTGGCTATCTCCAGTCCCTGTGATGATCTTCAGTGTGGGACTGCTCTCGTAGCTCATTCCCTTCACCACTATAAGAACCTGAGGGATCCTTTTACTAGCCTTAGTGCCCTAGCGAGTGGAGCATACATGTGTACCCCTAACACACTGTTATGGAGCTGTGCCACTGACAGAGCCCTGCAGGGAGAAATTGGAGCTTACCAGGCCTCCTGCTGGTTATGAACAACACTCTTGCTGTTCATAACAGGTTGGAAGGCCATAATTCCGGAGCATATGGCCCATCATAAACCTTGTACTGTGCTACCAAAAAGCAGGTGGGGACCGGGAGAGAGAGAGAGAGACTTATGCTACAGAGCAGGGATAGGCATGAAGAACCACCTTCCTCCTGTGGGCCACTTTGAAAATTAGCACAGGCTTTGTGGGTAGCATAGACGTTTGTGTGTGTGTGTGTGTGTGTGTGCGCTTAAGGTGTGTGTGCTCACGATTAGGGAAGGAAGGGGAGGGTCCAGATCATGGATCAATGCCATAGATCCATCCCTTATCCTTGAATGCATGCCCTCCTCCCCACAACCTTCCCCTGAGCTCAGTCTTTCATTTCAGAGCAGAGGGACTGGATCCATGGTCCAGACCCAAGAACTGAAAAGGGGCCAAATTAAAAACAGCCCCAGGTCAAAATTGGCTCATGGGCTGCAAGTTCACCTGGTATATAGGTTATTATTACTAATTTATATAGCATTTTTAGTGCTTAGCGTGGTTTACTTACAATCCTTATCTGGTTCATCATCCTCACAGCAACCTTGTGAGGTAGGTCATATCAGGGACCCATGTTCACTGCATTTCCCCCATTGGCAGCAATGCGGAAAATGCAGTGAACACGGGTCCCTGGTATTATTTCCATCTTACAGATGGGGAACTGAGGCTGAGAGTGACTTGTCCAACGTGAGCTAAGACAGAATTTGAACCCTGCTATCCCAAGTACAATACCGTAGCCGTTTGACTACAGTGGTTCTCAATGCAGATGCTACTGAGAAAGATAAGCCAACAGGCTTGACATGGCATTGGCTACTTCACAGGATATGGAAGCAAGGGAACGTGGTGGCCTCCGTCATTGCAACAATAAAAATAAAAATAAATATGTCTAACCAAGCTTGCTCTGATTAGATGAGGAGTGTAGACATCCTAGGAGAGAAGAGGTGGTCATAGGGTGGTGGTCGTAGGGTGGTAAAAGGGCTAACCATGAAAAAATTAAATGTAATTCAGAAAAGGAAAATGCAAGATAAAGAAAAATTTCCTGGATGGAGTAAAGTCTTTCAATAAAGAAAGTGAAGCTTCATTGCCTGGAACATGCAAAAGTGGAGAACAGCCCAACCATAGCAAAGAACCTTGTCCTGACCCCTGGGAAGCATGGACAAGATGAGACTTAACAAGGCTTCTCCACTTCTAATGTTTATGATTCTACTGGAGTGAGGCCAAAAATGATCTATTGCTGCTTTCAGGCAGAGACAAAGCCTGACAGTCATTTCAGAGATCGTCTCCTTTTCCTGCTACCTTTCCGTGCTCATTAAAATATCACTCTGACTGGGAGCTGATTGCCTCGGTCTCCAGTCTGCCCTGCCTGTCATGACAGAATTGGCCCAAAGCCAAAGGGCAGACAGTGAATTCACAGGCCTGCAGTATAGGATCCCAGGAGACCACCATGCGAGTCACTGTGGGCTAATGTGTGCTCACATGTCTGCATCTCATCTATTAGGTTGCGTGCAGTCTCCTCGCATCCAGGTCTGCCAGCACCACAGAGTTGCGGATGAAAAGCCGACAGCATTCTGAGCAGCTACCGCTTCGTGCCCCTCCCTCTGCTCTCACTGGTGCCTTAAAAGCCCAGCACATGCTAAATTCAAACATGCATTGTCCCAGCTCGTCTTGGTTTGCAGCACGTGCCCAGCACTCACTGCACAGGCTAGGTCCCCTCTGGTGGGCAGTGTGTGGCCAGGCATCCTCACCTGGGGAAGAGCTGCTCAACCTGCCTTGGCAGAGGCTTTGAATGACACAGACAGCCATGCCGGTAGGACCTGGGTAGGTGAGATCTGAGTCTGAGAATCCAATATACCTTCCTCACCCACCTCCAGATGGTGGCACAGGCAGGGGACAGGCTCAGCACCCTCCTTCAGTGCCCAGTGTTGTCTTCAGCCTAGGGCGAATTCACACGTGCAGCAATTATCTGGATTTTTAAAAACTGGTTCTCAATAGTTTGCTGTTAACAAGTCCTGTTGCATTCACATGCATGCCATACCGTTTTTAAGTACAGCGAAATAATGCATTCAGACCTTCTTGTAGTGCGCGCTTACCCGGCTGCTCAGTGCGGTTCAATTACAGGAAGTGGCCTGTGGGGAGCCAGAAGGTTGCTACTTTGTAAACAACATTCTTTGAGATGGCTCTAAACATTCTCACAACACACAACCTTCCAGCCAACATGGATTTTTTTTCCTTGTATGTTTAGAAAGGGTTGGAAGGAATGGTCATTCTGAAGGGTAGAGTGCTTTTTATACTAGAGAAGCTGAGACCATCATGTGGTCTATTATTTGAATAGGGTGAACATGCACAACCCAGTTATGAGAATGTTCGGAGCCAACTCAAAGAACGTTGCTTGCAAGGTAGCAACCTTCTGCTTTATCTCGCAGTCCGATCGGAGGGGGTGCCCCCTGCTTTCCTGCACGGGACTTCTAGACTGGGGGGGGGGGGGGGGGGGATCAGGGAGTAAAGAGGGAGAGCCTGAGGCTGCTGGAAAGAAGCCCCTCGCATAGTGAGGCGCGCTGCTTCTCTCCCTGGTTTCTTTCCGGTATCCCGCTGCTGCTACTGCTGCAGCACTACGGTAGAGGCAGAGGCAGATGATTGAAAGTCCCTTGGAGGGAAGAACTTTTTTGGGGAGAAGCATGGAGGGGAAACATGGAGGGGAAGAACTTTTTTGGGGAGAAGCTGGCTGCAGCCTGCACCCAGCGAGGCAACTACAGGGCTCCAGCTGGTCTCACTGCTTCCGGTAGGGGCAGGAGTAAAACAGCGCACTTGGAAGCACGGTTGCATTCACATCAGAAAAGATTTCACACCAGTTAAAACCAGTACGATGTTGCTTTCACACTGCTGTTAAGTGCGGATTTATTGAAAACGGACAGCAAAAAGGTAGGTTTGAGTAGCTTTGAAAGTCGGATTTCTTTAGTGCGATATTGACCGCATTTAATCGAATTTATGTGTTCAGACATGCATGAAACATTTGTTTTTTTAAAAAATTCGCAAAAATCAGAACGTCTGAATCCCCCCCTAGCTAATCCCTGCCTGAGTCAGGGCTGCTAGGAGCGCCCCCTCCCCCAAACTGCTCCTCCTCCTGCTCCCACCACAGAAGCTGTAACAGCCCACAGAAATACCTCTGTGCCTGTCCCAGCCCCTGGAACCAGAAACGTTAATAGAAGAGGTGGAGGAGAATGGTAAGTTAATGTACAGGGATGGAGGGGCATTTGCACGCCTGCTTGATAAACGATTCCATTTATTGCTATCTAATTGTGTGTGGGTTTTTCTTTATTGTGTTCACAGGTGGCTAGGAGAGAGTTGGGGAGTAGCAGGATACTCCCCGGGACACAGCAACAATGGATGTGAATGTTAAATGTGGGAAGGAAGGGGCACCATGGTGGGATGATGGGTTGTGGGGGGAGGGAGAGGCACCATTCCCGCTTGGCTGTGAAGGGCAGCCGTTAGGTTGGACGGGAAGGCCATGCAGGGGCTGAAACACCAGGCGGAAAGTGGGAGTGTGTGTGTGTGTGTGGGTTGGGGGTAGGGGGGCGGGGGCGTCTTATCTAATGTTTTTTCTTGTTGCCTTGCTACAGGACTGCCACCATAATGGGTGCAGACTGATCCTCCAGCAACAAGCACTCAGGATCTGCATCTTCCTATATTTTATAATAAAAACTATTGTCATTAAAGATAAAACAGATGTTTGAACAAATGAATCTAACATTAAGCTGTTTTGGGGGTTGGGGTGGGAATGCAAGAGGGTGTGAAGTGGGGGTGCAGGGAAGCAAGGAAGGAAAGGGTGTGTGTGGAGAATGGTGGTCTGGCATAGTGAAAAGCTGCTTTGGGGGCTGGGGTGGAAAAGGAGGAAAATGGGGGGGGTGAACCAAAAACTTGGGGTGGGGAGTCCACTGGAGAACTGGGAGAAATTGGCTCAAGAATATGAGTACTCTAGCCCCCACTGAGCATAAGACAAAAGAAGATCAATCTGGGGAGGAAGGAGTGCCTGATCTCCAGAGGCAGGGAGAGGTTGTACAGGATTCGCAAGGTATCTCCTCGCCAATTAAGTTTGGTCTGGGGGACGTTCCAACTTCATCTAAGGCTAGGAGGCCGGTAACCCAGATTAACAGGAATATGATTGATTATCAGTGAGGTAGATATTCAGCCTCCCTTGGAGGAAAGTAAGTGTCATAATGAGCTGTTGGTTACTAGTCATACTATAGACACTGAGTGAGATTTACAAAGGAACTGTAAACAGCTGGCATTTATTAATTACCCCAAGCCTAGGGGTCTATTAGACCAATCCCAGAGGGTTAGGCATCTGCAGAACTTAATAACAAAAGTTTCTTTTATTTGTATTGAGGAGGGTGAGGTATCTTCTATTGAATATTTATTCTACAGTTATCACAAAGCTAGGGCTATGGTGACTTTAGTTCTAGTCCAGCAGCAGAGAAAATTTTCAAATTGAGGAACCAGTTCAAAAATCTGGACATTTTTGTGTCCAGATGCTATATTAATCGAATTGTCCCTGCGCTTATTCAGTTAAAGGATGGATCAGCCAAACCAAGAAAGGTTTTTTTTGCTCAGTCAATTAATTCAACAGACCTTAAACAAAATGGACCTTTAGTTTTAGAGTTTGAGGGTATGGAACATAATGAGGACATTGTGTCAAGTGAGAATGTGGAACAAGGGGGGAAAGCTCTCATTTCAGCATTCAAGCAGCTATCCCTGGAAGAACAGAGTGGTATTATTGATAGGCTGGGGGTTCTTAGTAATCAAGGAATCGGTTCAAAAGTATCCCTTAGAACCTATAGTACAAATATTCCACCCCAAAATTGAAGTGGAAAATGAGTTTATAACAGTGGGAGGTCCCCCTGCGCCTCTCTGGGTTCCCTCTGAGCGTTATGTGAAGAGGCTTTTAGATGACAGATTTTTAGATCCTGAGACAAATAGGCCCTCGTGTTCCTTATGCCAGGGACTGGGGGAGTCCAGACCTGTAAAAAGTTTCAACATAAGGTATTTATCAAATGTAGTAGTCTCATCTGTAGTAGTGGATGGGCTGAATGAGTCCATAATGACACAAATGGGGAGTTTAGTGGAGTTAAGGAATGGGGTAGCCCCTCTACAACGGAAACCACTCATTGGTTCTCCTAGAGATCTTAGAGCTGTTACCATATCATCCTCCCCTCAAGTCATGGTTGATGGCAATGAGAGGCCAGAATCTCATATTCAATTAAATAACAATCTGAGTTTGGACTCTCTATGGCCTTTTTTACACGGACGCCGTGGCAGGCCCAGTGGGTGGAGACAGGTGGGTGAGCACACCTGGCGAACACCCGGCGGTGCTGAGCCGGGTGACTTTTACACGGACAGCACTGTGGAGGGTTGTGGGACGGAAGGAGAGGGGCCAGCACACACCCAGTGGCCAAACACCCACCCCGGGAAACACCGAGCAAGCACCCATGACAGTTACACACCAAACAATGGGGAAGTCCCACCCAGCACAGCGACAGCACAACATGGCTGACTGAGGGCAAACGAAGCCACGGCATGTAGCTCTGCCCACAAACTGCCAGACCCTGTGCAGGCGGGGTAGGAAGGAGCTGGGATGACAGGAGACACACAGTAGCAGACCCCAGCCAGCCCCATGACAGGCCCAGACAGCC
>QEPC01009299.1:5321188-5332534 GCA_003113815.1 Sphenodon punctatus
TGGTCCAGGCCCTGTCACGTCTGTTCGGGGCTTTTTTTGGCCCCGGGGGGTGGTTGATGTCTTCAACCCCCCTCGGGATCCACTGTGGTGAACCGCCAGCCCGTAACGTCTGAAATCACCCTACATCTGTTTGAGTGATGTGGGGCAGAAAAATGTCCATTATATTTTTCTGGAAAATTTTCTGGAACATTTTTATAAAATTAATTAGTAACATAATGAATGGATACCAATACCTAATTCCAATAAAAATAATTTCCAAGTAAAGCTTTTAATTTGTTTGAACAGTTAAACCATATTAAGTATGCTTTATTGGGTTTTTTCCCTAATTTATTTCAGTTCAACTACTTTTGGCTATTGTAAAAACTTTTGAGATATTTATCCAGCACATAAAATTAACATAGTGTACTTTTTGAGTTTTGTTTCCTAAGTACAAGTCAAATAAACATGCTAAATCAAATCCCAATTGATTTAGGACATTGGAAAATTGTTCAGAAAATTTCCCAATTAAACGTTTTCCAGAAAACCCACATCACTGAGCTACAGTCAGAAGGGTACCAACGTTGAGTAGATTCTAAGATGTCAAACCCAGAGTCCACACCCTGCTACCATCCCTACATTGGGAAAGAGAAAGTGAAGGATAAAGAAGACACCATCCTCCACCATTTAAGTCAATAGGAGCTGAACCACTGACTTCAGCAAATGAAGGATTGTACCCCTAATTTGGATTAGTTAAATCCAATTGGGAATCTGGGAGAAGATGAGTAGATTCTCAAGTATCTTGGGTGGCAGGCAATTGGCTTTCTAAATACATTTTAAACAAAGTAGTTATGCTCCAATGAAAGAGAAGATAAAAGAATAGTGAGAGCTTTATGCAGTGTAGGATTTCAAACAATTTGTGGCTATTCCACTGTTAGAGTATGTAAAACACAAGGGATTTCAGTGCAGTGCTAATATACCACACTTCAGCGAACAAAGTCTCAATGAAAACAGCTTTTAAATAGCAGAGTCTAATTCCTTATCTTCACCTTCTCCTGTGTATTCACCACAAATTCTTTCCAGCATCAGTCTGCAGCCCTTGGTCCCAGAGGGGATCTCTTTTCATATTAAAGATTCCCCAGTGCTTGGCTGGTGTAGGAAACACACTTCCACTGCTTCCTCTATGGGATGATCTTTAACTTCTCTCAGAGCTTTTCTTTTGTGTAAGTGGAAAGAGCTGATGCCTGGGGAAAGAAGAATCCACCCCCTTAAGAGGATTTATAGTCTCCCCCCCCCCTCCCCTACTGCAGAGCTCACTCTCTATCTATTCTACCCAGGCTCTTATATTACACTTATCACCATGGTATCAGAAGGAAACGATCATGGTTCATTTTACTTCTTTCTGCCTAGTTCCTCAGAGGGATCCAATAGTTTCACCACACACACAGAGGAGCCATTTAATATATGTTAAACAATTTGGGCAGTAGCTTTTTCCTAAATGCTACAGGGTCCAGATTTTCCCTGGAATACTCATCATTAGGTGTCTAATGTCAGGCTGCTTCATTTTTCAGTAGTTCTCCTGTCTCTCCAGTAGGACATTGTTTTTCTGAGGGTTTTGTTCTAAGAGGCGATAGACACTAACATTAGAAAGCTTGTACCTTCAATCTGGATAAGATTTCTCTGTGTGTACCCCCTTTTAGCAGCACTCACAGACCCAAATATTTGCTCTGGGAGTGTCAGAGAGGTTTACTGTCTATGCCTCATCCCATATTCTTCTAGTAGGTGGGTGTCCTTCTTTCTGGCAGCTCTTCATTGCGTGTTGGTGCCTGTTTTTTTTTTTACATACTGTCCTAGGCCAAGACCTTAATGACTCAAATTGAGAAAGCTTTTATTCACTGTTATCCCCAAAGAGGACAGTTGTCTTTGTCTAAGGATCTGGCTCATAACAGATATACCAAAAAGATCAGAAAATGTGAATATTTTCTTATTGTTTGAAGAGGATTCTGCTGTTCAGAATGCAGAAGTTACCCAGTCTGTATCTCTGTCTCCTGCTAGATTCGTTCCCCATCACTGTAAACTACTTTGAAATTGCTGCAAAACTATGCTTCAGAATCTGTCTGATTTAAAATTAAACTTCTAGCCCTTACTTTGTGAAGAAAAGTCTCCAAATGGGAAGAGAACACAACCTTGCCAAAATCCAGGGGTTTGTCGGTATCTGATTCTGAAACAATACCTGTGAGGGGTCTGAGCCACCCCATTCATTTCAGTCTATCTGATGTCAATTTAAAATGGTTATGGTTATCCTGCTACTTATCATTTTTAGCAGAAACAGCTGGATGTGCTCATTTGTTACTGCTGGATGTAGCAGCAGATATTGGAGGAGGGTACCAAAGAACTGCCAGTTGTTGACAAATTTCTGTAATGAGGAATTCAAACTGCTCCATCCTCCACGCTTAAAGCCTTGATGTCCCTGACCAGTGGAGAAGGAGGTAAACACAGATGCATACCCTCCTCTTTCCAGTACCACATTCATCAGTTGCCTGCTAGGATACAAAAAATAAAATAAAAACAGCTTCCATGCTTTCCTGGGTGCCAGAAGCACCCACTCCGCCTTCCGAGATGTCAAATCCTTAGATTTGTCCCAGCAAATCCTATTCCACAGTTACGCTTCCCCAATTTTTTTAAAAAAAATCTTCAGTGCACTTGTGAGATAGCAGCAGAAGATGCAAATACCAAGATGAATTAATCAACAACCCAGTGGGGTGGCTGAGTGAATTGGACAGGGGAGCAATGAAGAGGAAATGGCTTGGGAAGGTGGCGAGGATGGGGGGCAATGTTGCAAGATGATGTGATCTTTGATTCATAGGGTAGGTTTGAGAAGCCATAGAGGACAGTCGGTAGTGATGATACCTGCCATGTCACCTGAGGGTAGAGGGAAAGATGGAATTGGTTCTCAGGAATGGTTTAAGAAGCCTGCCAAATCTGTAATCTCCCCATCTGATATCTCAGAAAGAGACACACAACCTTGGGTCTTGGAGGTGTGAGGTGGCAATGACCTGGATTGTGTGGAAGAGTCATCCCATTGAATATGCCAGTCTGGATGCTGCAGCTGATTTCTTCTGCCATCCACTGGCTCTGCATCCCCCTTAACCCAACAGCATAGGCTTCTTTGACACACGCAAAATACAGCTTTGTTCACACACTGGATGGGTGAACAAACTGCTTGGCCACCATGAGGCTTGTAAAACCTCCCCTACCTGGCCTTTGTAATCATCTACCAGCCTCTGGATGGATTTCTCTGCTGCCACCAGCGCTCAGCTCTCTGATCAATTCCTGCTCCTGGCTGGGTTATCCCCACTGGAAGCCTCAGCCCTTTGATTAGATGCAGCAGGAATTATTTTCTTGTTCTTTAATGTGATTGGAAGAAGGCCCTTTTCACACAGTCATTCTAACACTGTTAAAATGAGTGTTACATTTTATTATACATGTTGCAGGGCACCCATAGAGCACACCTGCAGCCCTGCAACATGTATAATAAAATGTAACACCCATTTTATCAGTGTTAAAGTGTCTGTGAAAAGGGCTGAAGTGAGCAATCTACAAATGGTGCGTGGAGACAACAGAGGACTTTGGAAGCCTGGCAGGAAAGCATGTGTAGGAGGGTGGGTGAGGGAAGAGCTGCAGGTGGCTGAGACATGGCTTAGAATTGGACAGTCAGAAGGAGGGAAGCAAAAGACAAGGCAACAGGCTAAATTCAGCTTCATAGAGCAAGGAGATCTATACTAATCTCAAAAGCATCAATCAGGAAAGAAGAACCAAGGGGAGGAGTGGTCTCCAGGCTGGAGGTTGGTGGGGAGGCCAAGAAGGCAGTCTCTCTCATGAGACTGGAAGACACAGGGTGCAGTTTTCCACCCACTGAAGTCAATGTCAAAACTCTCACTGACTTTAATGGTGGAGGGTTGTTCTGACAGCATTAGCTTGTTGAGCCAGATCTTTAAAATAGCATGTAAAGAAAAAGCCTGGAAACCTGCCCCATGCACCAAGCCATGCTCACTTCAGCCCACTGGAGAGATGTGATTCTCCCAGGGCATGCGTCCTACAGGGAAAGACTCTGCATTGCCACATCCAAAAGGCAACTAAAGCTCTTTAAACCATTTACTGTGGAGTGCTTTGTGGTTCCGCTGGCTTTGTGTAGTTCAAAGAATTGGAGCATTTCAGGAATAACTACAGTAACACTGAAGATCAAATTTAGCAGCTGGGCTCCATTCCATTCCCTGGAGGAGTTGGATTCAGCTCTAGTGCCTTGGTCTGTGGGAAACACACTTCTCATCTTGTAGAAGGAAAGCAAGATGGTAGAGGAATAAGCATAGGATGGAGAGATAGGACTCTTGTATTCTGATTTCTCTGGTGCTCAGTCCACCCTGGTTATCCATGCCTTTGCACCTCAAAGCTGGATTATTTTACCAGAAACTAACCAGGAAAGTCAGACATTTTAGCTAGTGCAGAGAATAGACGTCCCACTTTCTGGATAAGGTGTATACCCCCAAGAGCCTATTACAGCTCGGCTTTGCTTTGGCTGCCAACCTACTATTCCTGGTGGGTGAAAATCAAGACATGCGGATTACCATCTACATTAGTGCAGGTCCTTATACCTTAAAAATGCCCCTTCATCTTTGTGCTCCTGTATTCATCTGCATCACAAGCTCAGTAACCTGACATAAAGGGGAAGCTTGTAAGAAAGCATCCCTTCAAATCTGGAATTGGCTCATGTTGGAAATATATTTAAGCCCAAACCTGACTGCATTTAGAAATTGTTAAGACAGCTGTTTTAGATGCTCAAATGATAATAGAACTGTGAGTGCCTGAGTGACCCAGTCATTCTACATTCTTGGTTCTGTACAACAGCTGGCCTCAGTGCAGTTATTGGGATAATTTATTTAGAAGTGTGCACCTCCATCTATCTTATTCTCTGTAAAGCACCAGGTACATCGCTGGTGCTATATAAAAGCTAATAATAATAATAATAATAAATCATTAATAAACACATATTTAAAAATCAATTATCTTCTCCATTTTACTACTTCAGATTTGCGATGGCACATTGAGATGGAGACTCTTGATGTTTTCAAAATCCCCCCCAAGTTAGTCATTGACCCTTAACCAGGGAACACATGTTTACTGTGTTTTCCCCATTGCCATCACTGGGGAAAAGGTAGTGAACATGGGTCCCTGCTCTTAACTCTCTGAAAACGAGTGTGGAAGCCAACAGCTGTCTTATGGCTAGATGGGATCATAGCCTCAAAAGCAGAGTATTTTAAAATCTTGTTACACATCAATTCCCTGGAGAAGAGAAGCGTCGGGAAATTGTAATGGCATCAAGATTAATAATTGAAGCAAGGCACATTCACTATGTGGCTAAACAAAAGGGCCAGCAAGCTGCCTCCTAACCGTTTGGCAATGCAGGAACTCACCAAGTGTCTGATAGAGACATTCTCAGGAGACGCTGACCCACTTTCCCTGGAGCTCCGACTGTGAGGAGGGTGGGGAAGGAGATGCCAGTGGGACTGTCACAACACAAGGATGGATTTGGCCAGAATATCAGTCGGAGAACTGCCCTTTGCAAAAAATCAATGAAACTATGTGCACCAGGCTCAGAAAAACCCATGGGGCTCAACTCCCACAGGTGACCAGTCCCAGAGACATCACATTAGTTTAACTCTCCTTCTCCCTCTCTAGAAATACAGACCCACAACGAATTCCCTCAGGGGCTCAGCTCCAGGGAGAAAATAGGGTCAGGACCTCACCGCCCTTATGACTCCCACACAGCCCCCTAGCCATTTTCTACCGAGAAGCTGCGATTGCTTTGATATTCCGTGCGATCTCTCGGCAAGCCGGGGCTCCCTAGAGACAAGGAGCTACCTCTGCCCCACAGAGAGCCCGACGGGGCTGTGCTAGTGCATGAGCAGGTCCATCACATTCCACACCGCGATTAGAGAGGATGGAGCAGCCGCGCACCTGGGATCAGAGGCTGGGAGGGACGGCATCCGGCCGGGGAAGGGGCTCCCGGTTCTAGGAGAACGGACCGAAATGACACAATGCCCGTAGCTAGCAAAGAAAGGGAAGCTGAGATTTCTACCCCATGGATTCTACAGGGGGTTGCCCCCCCGAAATCCCACACTGTAGGGCGACCCCCCCCCCTGCAAGGAATGTGCTCCATGCTTACCCTCTCTCGCCCCCGGATAATAGCCAAGATATCCGCCCCCCCCAAAAAAAAACCCCACCCCGCACAGTGGGGCGCCCCATGGCGATTCTTCCCTGTCTGGAACTCCCAGGCACTGCACCTCCTCTCGCTTGGGGTTTCCATCCCCGCTCCCCATCTGGGGGTGCCGCTTGCCCCGGGCAATGTACCTGCTGCTGCTGCTGCCGCTGCCAGACGCTGAGGATGCGGAAGGGACCCGACAGTCTGTTGCCCGGCGGAGTCCCGACTGCTGCCTGCGCACTGACAGCTCCGGAGCCGCCGCCGCTGCTGGTGTGGAGAGCAGGGAATGGGCAGGGGGGGCTCAGACACCCGGGGCTCCAGCGCAAAATCAGTGACAGGAGGAGGGGCCGGAAGGGGGAGGGGAGCCGGGATTCAGTGTCGGTCCTGGCAGCAAAGCCGCTTGCCAAAGCAATGGCTCCCCAGGACTCTCCGGCGGGAGGAGCAAGGGGTAGGGAGGGGGAGAGTGTGGCCCGCTCCCCCAGGCAGACCTTCCCCTTGGAGGGGGAGGGTTTGGGAGTGAACCAGCACCCGGTGGGGAGGGGAGATGATTTTGGAGAGAGCAATGGGGACAGCACCTGCAGTGACCACCAGACCAGACACAGGGGGCATCAGACCTGCCTAGTCCTAGCTGGGTCGGCCCTGCGGTAATGTATCCCGATGCTGCGTGCATTCAGCCTAGCAGGTGCTTGGCCTTGCTCTCCAGCAGCTCCCGAAGAGCTGGCTGTGACAACGAATCATTTGGGCAAGGGTCAGGACACACTGACATGCTTCAGCCCCATGGGGTCCAACCACGAAGGAATCTTCCCCAAGGGCAGATCCAGGAGGGATCGTGTTGATTGGGGGGGCTGGTGTCAGAAGATGGCATAGTGACAGTATTCAAAATAAATTTTCCATTAAACAGAGAAATGAATACACCATTGAGGCAGTACTGAAAACCATCTCTTTGATTATTAAATTAAATTAAATTAAGAAATTAATACTATATTATATGTATACATATTTAAATTAAATATTTAAATTAAATATTTAATATTTAAATTAAATATTTAAATTAGTACTGTATTATATTTATGTACTATATTTAAAATCAGATCGTTATTTGAATTGGCCTCATATTGTTTTGAAGTAGCTACTGTAGAAAGTTGCATACGGGGTGGAATGACAGTGAGGAGGGTGTGAAATGCCACCAAAGAGACCGCCAGGATCACCTAAAATCACCTGGTCACAATCATTCATGCTTTTATTACCTTTAGATTAGACTACTGTNTGCCATCACTGGGGAAAAGGTAGTGAACATGGGTCCCTGCTCTTAACTCTCTGAAAACGAGTGTGGAAGCCAACAGCTGTCTTATAGCTAGATGGGATCATAGCCTCAAAAGCAGAGTATTTTAAAATCTTGTTACACATCAATTCCCTGGAGAAGAGAAGCGTCGGGAAATTGTAATGGCATCAAGATTAATAATTGAAGCAAGGCACATTCACTATGTGGCTAAACAAAAGGGCCAGCAAGCTGCCTCCTAACCGTTTGGCAATGCAGGAACTCACCAAGTGTCTGATAGAGACATTCTCAGGAGGCGCTGACCCACTTTCCCTGGAGCTCCGACTGTGAGGAGGGTGGGGAAGGAGATGCCAGTGGGACTGTCACAACACAAGGATGGATTTGGCCAGAATATCAGTCGGAGAACTGCCCTTTGCAAAAAATCAATGAAACTATGTGCACCAGGCTCAGAAAAACCCATGGGGCTCAACTCCCACAGGTGACCATGACCAGTCCCAGAGACATCACATTAGTTTAACTCTCCTTCTCCCTCTCTAGAAATACAGACCCACAACGAATTCCCTCAGGGGCTCAGCTCCAGGGAGAAAATAGGGTCAGGACCTCACCGCCCTTATGACTCCCACACAGCCCCCTAGCCATTTTCTACCGAGAAGCTGCGATTGCTTTGATATTCCGTGCGATCTCTCGGCAAGCCGGGGCTCCCTAGAGACAAGGAGCTACCTCTGCCCCACAGAGAGCCCGACGGGGCTGTGCTAGTGCATGAGCAGGTCCATCACATTCCACACCGCGATTAGAGAGGATGGAGCAGCCGCGCACCTGGGATCAGAGGCTGGGAGGGACGGCATCCGGCCGGGGAAGGGGCTCCCGGTTCTAGGAGAACGGACCGAAATGACACAATGCCCGTAGCTAGCAAAGAAAGGGAAGCTGAGATTTCTACCCCATGGATTCTACAGGGGGTTGCCCCCCCGAAATCCCACACTGTAGGGCGACCCCCCCCCCTGCAAGGAATGTGCTCCATGCTTACCCTCTCTCGCCCCCGGATAATAGCCAAGATATCCGCCCCCCCCAAAAAAAAACCCCACCCCGCACAGTGGGGCGCCCCATGGCGATTCTTCCCTGTCTGGAACTCCCAGGCACTGCACCTCCTCTCGCTTGGGGTTTCCATCCCCGCTCCCCATCTGGGGGTGCCGCTTGCCCCGGGCAATGTACCTGCTGCTGCTGCTGCCAGACGCTGAGGATGCGGAAGGGACCCGACAGTCTGTTGCCCGGCGGAGTCCAGACTGCTGCCTGCGCACTGACAGCTCCGGAGCCGCCGCCGCTGCTGGTGTGGAGAGCAGGGAATGGGCAGGGGGGGCTCAGACACCCGGGGCTCCAGCGCAAAATCAGTGACAGGAGGAGGGGCCGGAAGGGGGAGGGGAGCCGGGATTCAGTGTCGGTCCTGGCAGCAAAGCCGCTTGCCAAAGCAATGGCTCCCCAGGACTCTCCGGCGGGAGGAGCAAGGGGTAGGGAGGGTGAGAGTGTGGCCCGCTCCCCCAGGCAGACCTTCCCCTTGGAGGGGGAGGGTTTGGGAGTGAACCAGCACCCGGTGGGGAGGGGAGATGATTTTGGAGAGAGCAATGGGGACAGCACCTGCAGTGACCACCAGACCAGACACAGGGGGCATCAGACCTGCCTAGTCCTAGCTGGGTCGGCCCTGCGGTAATGTATCCCGATGCTGCGTGCATTCAGCCTAGCAGGTGCTTGGCCTTGCTCTCCAGCAGCTCCCGAAGAGCTGGCTGTGACAACGAATCATTTGGGCAAGGGTCAGGACACACTGACATGCTTCAGCCCCATGGGGTCCAACCACGAAGGAATCTTCCCCAAGGGCAGATCCAGGAGGGATCGTGTTGATTGGGGGGGCTGGTGTCAGAAGATGGCATAGTGACAGTATTCAAAATAAATTTTCCATTAAACAGAGAAATGAATACACCATTGAGGCAGTACTGAAAACCATCTCTTTGATTATTAAATTAAATTAAATTAAGAAATTAATACTATATTATATGTATACATATTTAAATTAAATATTTAAATTAAATATTTAATATTTAAATTAAATATTTAAATTAGTACTGTATTATATTTATGTACTATATTTAAAATCAGATCGTTATTTGAATTGGCCTCATATTGTTTTGAAGTAGCTACTGTAGAAAGTTGCATACGGGGTGGAATGACAGTGAGGAGGGTGTGAAATGCCACCAAAGAGACCGCCAGGATCACCTAAAATCACCTGGTCACAATCATTCATGCTTTTATTACCTTTAGATTAGACTACTGTAATGCGCTGTATGTGGGGTTACCCTTGGTGACAGTCCAGACACTGCAGCTGGTGCAGAATGTGGCGGCTCATCTCCTGAAGGGGATGGGTCGACGCGAGCACATTACTCCAGCTCTGTTCTCTGCAATGGCTGCTGATAGTCTTCTGGGCCCAATTCAAGGTGTTGGTGTTGACCTTTAAAGCCCTAAACAGCCTGGGCCCCACCTACCTGCAGGACTGCCTCACCCTCCAGATTCTGGATTGACCTCTGCGGTCGGCCAGGGACGTCCTTCTTGAGGTTCCCCCAGGTTTCTCTGGTGTTGACCATGGGGAGGGTGTTCTCGGTGGCTGCACCGCGGCTGTGGAACTCCCTTCCGTTGGAGGTTCGCCTGACCAATGACCTCCCCTCTTTCTGTAAAAAGTGTAAGACCTGGCTGTTCCGCTGGGCCTTTGCCAAGGGAGATGGGATGGGTGGGTTGGGTTATGGTGGGTTGAATGATGGGCATGGGTGGAATTATGAGCATGTGGGGGTGAGTGGAACGGTAGGCAATAGGCCACAGGGAGCACCTCGAGGCTAGACTACTACAATGCGCTTTACGTGGGGCTTCTCTTGTTTCTGGTTTGGAGGCTGCAGCTGGTACAGAATGCAATGGCCCGTCTCCTTACAGGGATGGGGCGGTGGGAGCACATAACACTGGTGCTCCGCACTCTGCACTGGCTGCCTATAGCGTACCGAGCCAGATTCAAGGTATTAGTGTTGATCTATAAAGCCCTATATGGTCTGGGCCCCTCATACCTTGGAGACCGACTCACCCTCCGTGCCTCAGATAGATCCCTGCGGTCCACCGGGGGTGCCTTTCTGGAGGTCCCCCATGTAAAACGGGGGGATCACAATGGAGAGGGCATTCTTGGTGTCCAGGCCGTGGCTTTGGAAGTCCCTCCCGGAGGAAGCCCGCCTGGCCCCAAGTCTGTTGGTGTTTCATTGAGCCTGCAAGACCTGGCTGTTCGCCCAGGCCTTTGGAGGGGAGGAGGGAAGGGTGGGGCAGCTGGGGGGGATTTTAAAGATATTTTAATGATATTTTAAATTTGATTGATAGGTTTGTGTATTTTTAAATTGATTTTTTTAAGGTATTTTATTTGTGTGTTTTGATGTTGTAAGCTGACCTGAGATGCCGTAGGCATGAGGGGGTGGCTAATAAATATTTATAAATTTAAAAAAATACAAAAAATTGAATGAAGAGGAATGGCTGGGATGACAAGTAGAAGGCCATTTGAAGTGGCTGGAATGAAGACAGACTGGGTGGAATGACCGGGAGGATGCCTCTAGGAATGGGTGGAATGTCAAAGAGAACATGCTCACACACAGCTGGAATGACTGGTCATTGGATGGAAACAAAGGGCGAATTCACACGTGCAGCAATTATCTGGATTTTTAAAAACTGGTTCTCAATAGTTCGCTGTTAACAAGTCCTGTTGCATTCACATGCATGCCATACCGATTTTAAGTACAGCGAAATAATGCATTCAGACCTT
>QEPC01009300.1:10544-26617 GCA_003113815.1 Sphenodon punctatus
CCCCCCGGTGCCCAGCCTGCCTTGCGTGGTGTCTGGTCGCCCGTGTCCCCCCCTTCCCTCTCTTTACTATCCTCCATGCCTGCGTGTGTGTGTGTGTGTGTGTGTGGTTGTGTGGGATTGGGCCAGCATGTGCTGGTGCTGTGGGTGCCCCCGTGTCCCCGTTGTTTGTGTGTGCGTGCATGTGTGTGCCTGCTGTGTGTAGTACCTGTGCGCCTGTTCTCCCTCTCCCTCTCCCCCCTCCCTTCCTGTTTCCCTTGTGTGGACATTCCCTTTAGTGCCTTTTGGCTTCGTTTGCCCTCCGGCGGCCATGTCTGTGTCCCGCCCCTTCCCGGGGGATTCTTGGTGTGCTTACCACGGCTGGGAATCAGCGTAACGTCTGTTGCGCTGCCCCGGTCCGTGATCTGGCGGCCTGATTCCCATCCATGGTCCCGGTCCCATCACGTCTGTTTGGGGCTTTTATTGGCCCTGGGGGGTGGCTGTTTTGTTCACCCCCACCGGGAATCCACTGTGGTGAACCGCCCGCCCGTAACATCTGAAATCACCCTTTAACCATGCAACTTGCATAGAAATTTCAAGATTATCCCCTAATTTAAAATGTATTTTTCAGATTCTCAGCTGTAGCAGTTAAAACATTAATTAATTTTTCACAGCTAACTGCATACTCAGATACAATTATAACTATGGTTCTAGCTACTATGTGATCAAAATTTATAATTTATGGTTTCTGCCTTACATAAACTGCACTGATTTGGTAATAAATTGTGCATTGTCTTGGAGTGTAATGACAGGAAACTATCAATAGCAAAGATTAATGGTAGATAATTAAATTTTTCTAACTCTAATGTTCTTCTGTACAAGGAATATTTGCATTCTGGTTTTTTGTATATCTAAAAGACAACCAAATGTCCAAATTTCAAGTGTGGAAGCAGAGGGTTTAGAGATGTAAAATTCTGTTTGGAAACTAGTTTGTAGGCTATTTTTTGAAAAATTATTATTTCATTTGAAGACAGTTTAATAAAAATTAATCTCTGGTGTTTGGGTGGGATTGAGAGAAGGTTTTTGGAGTTATGGCGGGGTAGGGTTGGAGAGGGGTTAGAGGAAAGGTTGTTGGTGAGGTTGGGGTTTTTCTGCTCTTTTAATATGTTTATATGCGGTTTTAAATCTTTGTAAGCTGCCCTAAGCCATTCAGGAAGGGGGGGGAGGGGGAATTGAATAAATAAATAAATAAATAAATATGACAAAATAAAAATTCGCTAATTTAATACTGTGGGGAAAAATATTTAAAGCTTTTACAACTACAGCAGTTTGAAAATTAACTTCCTTCTTATGTTTCCAAGTTCAAAGCAGATAAAAATTCCAGCTCTCTGAATTAACACTAACAATAATAATTTCTTTGAAAGGGATAGTAAAGCTCCTTTCGAAGCAGATATTTGGCCTCTGCAAATGTTATTTTGGCAGATGCCTTAAAACGAGTGTGATACCTACAGCTGAATGTCAGAGGTAATCAGACAGAGTTTTTATATCTCCCCTATCCAAGGGAGAATTGTTTAGTAATTGGCAGGCTGGTCAACATGAATCACACTTTCTTTGAGCTCAATTACCTATTAAAACAGATCTTTGAAGAAAGTCTTTTTGCTAAAGAATTCTGGAAGTAGGGCAAGACATGCAATCTGATTAAGAGTGTCTGCCTTTGATACACACATCCTCTTCCTCCAGTCCTTTGAACTCAGTTTTTGAGGCAGTAATTATCTGTTGCTGAGCCCTCAGGAGTGGTTGTTGCTGCCCTACTTCCTTGCTCACTTCAAGTCCTTGTTTTGATCTATTGATCAAACAGATTAGAAGAGATTTGTTGAAAGTATGTGAGGCCTAAGGGGGGGGGGGGGTATTTGGGCAGAGAGAGCAAATGTTGCTATAAATAGCCCAAGAAGGAAGGATGCTGTTATCCAGAAATTCCATTAGGATAGAGGTGTAAAATGTTATTAAAGAACTTTTCTTGCAAGAAAGGTTCATTAAAGGGATTGGCAGACTTCACATATTTCCTCACCCTGTGTTATTGGTTGACATTTTTGTACATTGTACAGAGCATCTAATAGGTTCTGTTGCAGAAGAGCTTCTGAACTCTATGAAGGGAGGCATATACGTCAGTCAGTCTGAAGAATGGTGGCAGCCCTGCTGCTAGGACTCAGCTGTGTCTGTTCCCCTTTGGTTGCTCTGGTCCTGGACTCCAACATCATCAAGAGCTCAGCTGAAGTGTTGGGCACCAAGAAGGTAAGAGCTTTGGGAATGTGTGGAGAAGGGGTCCAGGCTCAAATTGGGTTTCAAAAGGCTAAGCAAAACAATTTCACACTAGTATTTGTAGTTGCTCAAGCACTTAGGTGGGAGATATAGGAAAAAGATTTGTAGGAGCAAGCATTACCAAAAATTTAAACACAGTATAGTGCTTTACAGAAAGTAGAGACTTTAACCCATATAATCTTTCAATGTCCCAAATTTGATATATTATGGCAAGTTTGGATTGACCCTTTGTTCCATGACTCTGGTCTTGAAATAGAGGATAAAATGATTCTACTTGCTGAGGCATTAGAAGTGGAGAAAGCTAAAGTGATTGACTATTTTCTACTTTTGGTGGAACAAGCTAAAGCTAAAGAATCATTGAGTAAGGGGCTTAGTTAGTTTACCTGCTTGGCCATGGACTTCTTTTCACATTGTACTGGTTCCCTTGGGTTTTTTGGGGCTTTCCATCGATTTTTTTAATTTCCCTTTAGTTCCAGGGATAAGACTGAGAGGGGATTCAGACGTTCTGATTTGTGCGAAATTTTTTAAAAAACGAATGTTTCATGCATGTCTGAACACATAAATTCGATTAAATGCGGTCAATATCGCACTAAAGAAATCCGACTTTCAAAGCTACTCAAACCTACCTTTTTGCTGTCCGTTTTCAATAAATCCGCACTTAACAGCAGTGTGAAAGCAACATCGTACTGGTTTTAACTAGTGTGTAATCTTTTCTGATGTGAATGCAACCGTGCTTCCAAGTGCGCTGTTTTACTCCTGCCCCTACCGGAAGCAGTGAGACCAGCTGGAGCCCTGTAGTTGCCTCGCTGGGTGCAGGCTGCAGCCAGCTTCTCCCCAAAAAAGTTCTTCCCCTCCATGCTTCCCGTCCCTTTCAATCATCTGCCTCTGCCTCTGCCGTAGTGCTGCAGCAGTAGCAGCAGCGGGATACCGGAAAGAAACCAGGGAGAGAAGCAGCGCGCCTCACTATGCGAGGGGCTTCTTTCCAGCAGCCTCAGGCTCTCCCTCTTTACTCCCTGATCTCCCCCCCCCCCCCAGTCTAGAAGTCCCGTGCAGGAAAGCAGGGGGCACCCCCTCCGATCGGACTGCGAGATAAAGCAGAAGGTTGCTACCTTGCAAGCAACATTCTTTGAGTTGGCTCCGAACATTCTCATAACTGGGTTGTGCATGTTCACCCTATTCAAATAATAGACCACATGATGGTCTCAGCTTCTCTAGTATAAAAAGCACTCTCCCCTTCACAATGATAGTTACTTCCACCCCTTTCTAAACATACAAGAAAAAAAAATTAATGTGGGCTGGAAGGTGGTGTGTTGTGAGAATGTTTAGAGCCATCTCAAAGAATGTTGTTTACAAAGTAGCAACCTTCTGGCTCCCCACAGGCCACTTCCTGTAATTGAATCGCACTGAGCAGTTGGGTAAGCGCGCACTACAAGAAGGTCTGAATGCATTATTTCGCTGTAGTTAAAACTGGTATGGCATGCATGTGAATGCAACAGGACTTGTTAACAGCGAACTATTGAGAACCAATTTTAAAAAATCCAGATAATTGCTGCACGTGTGAATTTGCCCTGAGCTATTATCTGTTTTTCTTGATCAGCTATTTTATATCCTTTTATATTTTATATTTAAATGATTGTGATAATACTTGTGTATTGTTTTATGTTTGGGTGTTACTATTTAATTGGTATAGCATTGTTGCAGGATACAATAAAGTAAAGTAAAGTTAAAATTAAAGTTATACAGTATATGAAAAGGGCAGGTCTGTATGTAAACAACAGGCAAGCTTGCACACACCCACAAAAGATGTTCTTCTAAAAGAGTTCATCTGAACAACTTTGTATCCATCTCTTAATGCATTTGTAGTGAACATTCTATAACACATCATGGTTGACTTTTCAGTTTTTAAAATTGGAAGTGTTTAGCTTTGTGGTGAGAACGGTTATACAGTGTCTCCTAATTAATGCCCCTGCTAGGTACACTGTTACAATCTGAGAACAAGTGATCACATGCAAAAATTAATGGCAGCTAAATGTAAAGATCCCCAGGACCTCTTTACACAGGGCGCATTCACACAAGATCACAGGAGACTCTTTTCCAGGGGTATTCTTTGTGGGAGTTAAGATTCCTGCATTTTAATTGTTCCATAATCCCTCCCCCAACTGAAAGGTCTCCTTCCATTTCTAAATTTACTTAGGTTATTGCTGGGCCCAATAAGAGGTGTCCCACTATTATGCTTTTTTTTTTCTTGTCAGCAAATCCCCTTCAGGCAGGCACTGGCAATTCATCCCCTAAGGGGGGAATTGGTTCTATTCCCCTTGAAAGTAATTAAGTCTGACTGATAATGTGGATTAATCCCTTCACACAATAAGGAAAATTCAGGTGAGGAACTTAATCTGATTGTCAACCCTTACTTTTTCAGCTTAATTTTTGGCACTTGTAATGACCAAGTACAGTACAACCTAATTCTGCTTCTGTCAATGACTCACATTGCTTGGAACACTTGGGCTGATTCCACCTCCCTCTGGTGCTGTTTGAAACTTATGTAAAACAGCTGATTTAAAAACAACAGACATGCCCCTTTCTTTGCAAATTATTGTAATTTGCTGAGTGGACTCCATTCCACTGGGCTCACCACAAAACTAGAGTTTACAATCTAAAGGCATGCGTCAGGAACATTATTCCACTTCTCTGGGAAAAAGACTTTGTTAAAGCTAGCAAGCACTTTGTTTTCTCCCCATTGCTGTTGTGCAGCAGTTGTTGTTATTGTTCTTCAGCAGATAACACACTGAAGTGTGCAGTGGCAGGGAGATAATGGGGGTTTTCAAATGTGACAGCGTGGGGCCACCACCACGGTCAGGCTCTCACCAGGTCCCTGAATTAATGTGATGGGGGCCAGGCTGCCTGGAAGGGTGGGGAGACACACGAATGTGTGTCTGCCTACCTGCGCCCAGAGGCCCGCCCCACTCGCTGACGAGCAGTCAGTGATGGCCATCATGGTGCCTGGAGGACATGGTGCCTCCAGTAAAGCAGGCTTTCAAATGTGAAAGCCTGCTTTACTCCCAGTTGAGCGGTCGGATCCTGGCCGTGGTGGAGGCTAAGTGCGGGTTGTGGCTCAGAGACTTTCCTGAGTCACAGCCCTCACTACAGCCAGGATCTATGTCTGGCACAGGGAAACTAACAGTGATGGTGGCTGCTTGTGCCATGTTTGAAAACACCCAATGATATGCAATGACTGTTAAAGAGGCTCTTTGCCCATTTGCGTAGAGTTTGTGAAGACATACCCTTAGGAAAACAAACAAACAGAAAAGTACTAGGATTTTTTTTTTCTTTTCTTTTATAATTCATGAAGGGGCTGCAGTTAATCTAGGATAACAAGGCCAATATCTAGGGTAATTAATGTGGCTGATTTATAGTCCGGGTTTTATTTTTCTCTATAGGGCTCACAGTGACAGACAGACAAGGACTGTAATGCTAGCAAGTTCTGCCTCAAGCCCCAGGATGAAATGCCCTTTGGGGATACTTGTCATGGATTACAGAGAAGATGCCAGCGTAATGCCATGTTCTGCCCAGGGACTATCTGTATAAATGGTAGGCTACTATAGCCATATCTGTTTAACATGACAGTGATGCTTAAAGATGAATACTAAAAACTGATTGCATGTTTTATGGGCAAAAACTCAATTTAAATAATTAATCAAGGCAGTTATGTATTTATATGCACATTTCAAGAATATTGAATACAATAAAATGTATTTTATTTATTTAAATTTTACCCCACCCTTCTCCTAAGGCTCAGGGCAGCTTACAATATTAAAAACACAAAATACATTACAATTTAAAAAAACCACCCTCATCAAAGCCACCCACCACAACCCTATCCCCACCTGCCAAATGCTTTGCCAATAAGAAAGGTTTTACACTGCCTCTGGAATATGCTCAGGCTTGAGCTCTGATGGACCTCCCTGGGAAGGGAGTTCCACATTACTGGGGCAGCAACCAAGAACGACTCTCTGCAGGTCCTTGACATATTAACAAGATTGGCAGGTGATACCCACAAAACAGCACTCCTGGCTGATGAGTCATGGTGGAGCATGGTAGGAAAGGTAGTCCTTTAGATACGTGGGGTCCATGCTGTTTAAGGCTTTAACAGTCAAAACCAGCATCTTGAATTGTGCCCAAAAAACTATAGGTAGCCAGCGCAGCATGTAAAGTACAGGCGTAATGTGCTCATAGCACATTAAACACATTTAAACACCAAAAAGCAGCAAAATTAAAAGGGACGCCATACTTCATATGCTACCTTAAGTCTGCCCTTTTAAATTATTTTAGTTATAATCTCTTCCAGTATTTTCACATTGTAAGCCATTAATAAAAGGCAAAAGTCAGGAAGAATAGCATATGTCACTGTCAAGATGATTGATAGCCTGGATATGTCAGCTTTAACGCATGCTCCATAATTTATAATACATAATAACATTTTTAGAACAAATATAGGATTTCAATCATCTTAGTTTAGGATTATAAGAACAGCAGTATTCCATACTGTTGTTGGGCCTGAAAATTCTTCTTCAGTGTTGAATATAACTCTGTGCCCTTGTGTGAATCCTAAAGCTGCTTGGACCTATCTTTTCATGGGCTTCAATCTGCAGCATTTTATCAATCAGTGAAATATTTCACTAGTATATATTCTATAGTATTTAACATCCTATACTTATTATATTAAAATAGTCCTGTTAGTCAACTGAGTAGTATAAAAGGGGAGAGTTAAGGTGATGTGCAATGTGTGGCCTAACCTTAATTTCTCCATGTTCTAGTTTCTTTCCATTCTTCTTTCATCTCCTTTCTTCAAGAAATACTTGAAAGCTTATTCAGGACTTTCTTGTTAACTACCAGCCACCGCTCCACCATCGTTACATGTCCCAGCTGCTATTGATGTGGAGAGGGGCTAGGACTCTTTGGAGCCCTGCACGAGTCCCACTGAACAGACTAGTGGCTGCAGGTGAAGGGGTCCCTTCGGGCCCCAGTTGAGATCTTGTTTCCCCCCTCCCAGTGGGAGAGGGAGAGGGGGTGGGGCCAAGGATCCCTCCCTGCAGGTACTGGGCAGGGGCCAAGCACAGGAGTGAAATGTGGCACACCTATAGACAGCGCTGCAAGTCATGTGCCAAAGGGCCCTTGGCTGTGGCCCTTGGCAGGGCCGGGGGGTGCTCTATTATTTTATGTGGGCATTTTAGTAGAAGGGTGGTGTTATCGCAATGGTCCTGGTAGAGTGGGGATATAGGTGGTCCGGCTATTAATAGGGTGGTTTTGCTGGGGGGAGTTTTGGTAAGGGGAGGTTTGTGTTTAAGGGGGGTGAGTTTTTGTGGGGAGGTTTTGGGGTATGCTCCCTACTTTTGGAGGGAGCAGGAGAAGATGGGACTGGGTTAGGGAGGGTGGGGCCTGTTCATCCAGTGAGAGAGGGGGTCATGACCCCGTATGAGGAATTTTGTTAACGCCCAAATGAGAGCGAGTGGTACTGGGGTTTTGGGGGGTGAGGGGTCTCCCTTGCCAAATTGGCACGGCAGTCAGGCGGTGGGGCCAAGGGGTGGGCTGGCTGTGGGGTGGGGGGTCCGCAGTCATTGGGGTCATGATTAGGGATGTGCGAACAGGTCGCGGTTCGGTCGTTCAGTCCAGGGATTGGGTTCAGTCGTTTGGTCTGCGGATCAGTTTCGGATTTGGTTGTTCGGTTCGGTTGCTTTTGGTTCAGTTTGGGCATTCAGAGATCGGTTGCAGTCTAGGTATCGCATGGTCCCGTGATCGCATCGGAAGCCAGAAACTGGGAATTTGAGTGCGTGTGGAGCTTGTGTGGTGAGAGAGCGTGTGTGGTGTGGCTGGCTGGCTGTTTGGGTTTGTTTTCTGTGTTTTGGTTGTGTTTGACTGTGTGTTCGTTTGGTTTGACTGTGTTGTGTGGTTGGTGAGTTGGTGAGTGACGTTTGGCTGGTGTTTGGGAAAAAAAAAGAAAAGAAAATGAAGAAGACTGTGATGATCAAACACTGGGGGGCCAAGGTGGTGGCCCTGGAGCCAGTGGTGGAGGAGGAGGAGGTTGCTGCCGCCCCTGACATCCCTGGACCTTCAGTGATGGAGGTCTCCTCTAACGAGGAGCAAGCACAAGCGGGCACAGGAGGTGCCACTGCTGGCAGGA
The DNA here is from genome assembly GCA_003113815.1 of Sphenodon punctatus. NCBI lineage: Eukaryota > Metazoa > Chordata > Lepidosauria > Sphenodontia > Sphenodontidae > Sphenodon > Sphenodon punctatus. Next base: position 19,018 of record QEPC01009300.1, read on the forward strand.
TTGTAAACTTTATTTTTACTTTGAGGACAAGAAAAATACTACCTTTAGAGCGAGCTCACTGGCATGCGGGTGGGTGGGTTGATGGTGGGCAGTCAGGCACAATCAGTGGGTATCAGCAGGTGGCAGCGAATGACTGCCACAGAGCGAGAGGGTACTGTGGGGGGCTCTTCCAGCAGTCACAGCATGAGCTGAAGGAAGCACCCACCCATACACGTGCCAGCCATCTAGCAAGGGTCTCCTGTTGCCATCCCTAGCACCCCAAGAAGGGCAGGATTTGCATGTGGCAGCAAGGGCCCAGGCAGTTGCCATCCCTAGCACCCAAAGAAGGGCAGGATTTGCATGTGCCTGCCAGGGTCTTTCCAGTTGCCATGCCTAGTGCCCCAAAGAGGGCAGGATTTGCACGTGCCAGTCAGACTCCATTGCCATCCCTCACTAGCACCCAGAGAAGGGCAGGATTAATTGCACATGCCAGCCAGGGTCTCTCCATTTGCCATCCCTAGATTCCTCTAGCACTCAAGGAGGGGAGGATTTTCATGTGCCAGCCAGGGTCACTGTCTCCAGTTGCCATCCCTAACACCCCAAGGAGGGAGGACTAGAGGCATCATCATAAATGCATGATATTACTTAGGTGTTGTTAACTTGTTTATGTGCTCCTGTTTCAGAGAGGGTGAGGATGAGGAGGAGTCCATTGCCGGTGCCAGGTGCAGGAGGACACCAAGGCGGAGGTTGCCAGTGCCACCCCCAAACAGTGGGCATGCAAGCCAGTCCAATGTCTGGCATTTTTATGAGAAGGGTGACAAATATGCCATCTGCAAGGTAAGGCATGGGGGCTGGAACAACAGGGAATGGATTGCCCTATGACCAGTTAGGAATGGAAGTCCCCTGCAGAGAGAGATTGGCCACCCACCCACTTGTGGAGACAGAATGCAGGCAGGGCTTGACACAGACAATTGGTCTGATGCAGTATGGAACTTCTTATGTTCCTTCCTATCTTTTATGTTCTTTAGATCTGCTACAAAAAATTTAAACGGGCCAGGGAGGGGACCACATCGGGCCTAATTGCCCACATAGAGAAGCTGCATGGGGAGATGGTGAAGCGGCAGGAGTTGGACTCTTGCATGGCCGTGGTGGAGCATCAGCACCAGAAGAAGGGGGGGGGAAGACAACCCAAAAGACACACCATCAAAACCCTTCCCCCTCCTACAGCTCCGATGTGGAGTCCCCCAGGTCCCAGGAGTCTGCAGCGGCAAAGGCCTTTCAGGCTGACGTGGAGAGGCCTACCCACCAGTTCATGCAGGGCCTACGGCTGCATGCAGCCAGCATGGAGAACCGCCTGGTGGAAAAGTTCCAGGAGCTGGAGGTGGAGAAAAAGCAGGTGGGCTGCTCCCAGTACTCCCAGTACGTCTCCGCTGAAATGGAGAAGCTGGAACTCAACCACCAGGTGGTCTCCAGGTGGCATGCAGCTGTGGCAGGGGCCGTGGACTCTGCCCTCAAGAATGGCTACCAAATGCTGGACCCTCGGCCCTGTGCTGTGCCCCTTTTGTTTTTCCCTCAAGTTCCGGGGGACAGATCCAAAGATTAATAGTAGTAGACCCCTTATGTTTCCTTTCAGTGTTTGGTTTTGGTTTTATAATGTTGTTGTTGTTGTTTTGTTTAAATAGTTTTAATAAAAGCTGCTATATTTGTTGTTACGAGCTTTGTTTGACCTGCCCATCTTTTATCCCTCTGTGCTGAAGTTCTGGGTGGCAGGTGGCAGAATCTCATACAGCTTGTTGATCCCTAACAGCAGCACCTGGCACCACATGTAGCGTAGTTACGGTATTAACCAAAGATGTGCCAGGCAGCAGCAGGGTCTCAGCTTGCAGACAGTCCCCCAGGAGGAGCAGGGCTTGCGTCTGTGTGGGTGTGCCAGAGAGAAAGAGAGACAGCCTCTTTTGGCAGCGGGCATCCACGGGTGGGTGTGGAGGAGTAGGCTGGTGGGGGGGCAAGCTTGCAGGCGGGTGCTGGTGGCCGCTGGCCAGTCAGGCACAAGCAGCGGCAGCACCCAGATGATGGATCTTGGAACTGGAGTGACCGCTTCTGGATGCAGTGGAATGGAATGACAGCCCCCCCCCCCATGAGTGGAATGATGGTCCCAGAATCTCGTTGATGGTTCCTGGGATGGGCGGGCATGACTGCTTCAGGTACAGTGGAATGACAGCCTAAAACCTATGGGAGTTGAATGATGTCCCTAGAATTAGTGCATGGTTGGGCACATTTCATTCAATCATGTGATAGGTGGTAGCAGGTACAGGAATGCACAAAGGCAGGCAGGCACATATAATACGCTGTGTTATATTACATCTCATTCTGGTAGGTTTGCTGCTGGATGTGGGCAATGGGCATCGGGTGCATGAGCACAGATGGGAGCTCTTTCTGGTTCTGGTAGGTGGCAGCTTGAGCTGGATACACCTACCTCTCCCCCTCCACCCCCATCTCTCTTGTTCTAGCGGGGAGCCTCTATCTGGCCATATAGTGCAGGTGACAGCATGGGTGGGATCGTGTCCGTCTCTCCTTCTAGCAGTGGGGAGACTTTCTCTCTCTCTTTTATTTCTCTCTCTTTTGCCATGAACAGCAGGTTGCATAAATAAACGGTGGAATGACAGTGCCCCATGAGCAGAATGACAGGGCACAAGAACCTTGAGGGTGGGTCCTGGCCTGGGGCTAGAGTGACAGCTTCTAGATATTGGACACAGCCCTCCCTGCCAGTAATGTAGGCCCGAGAACCCTGATGGTGGGTCCTGGGACTGGAGTGGCTGTTTCATGATGCCATGGAATGACATCCCCATAACCCCGAGAGTGGGTCCTAGGGATACAGTGGCAGCTTCTGGATGCAGTGGCACAGCCCTCCCTGCCAGTAACATAGGCCTCAGACCCCTGATGGTGGGTCCCAGGGCTGGAGGGCTGTTTCATGATGCCATGGAATGACATCCCCATAACCCCGAGGGTGGGTCCTAGGGATACAGTGGCAGCTTCTGGATGCAGTGGCACAGCCCTCCCTGCCAGTAACGTAGGCCCCCACCCCTGATGGTGGGTCCCAGGGCTGGAGTGGCTGTTTCATGATGCCATGGAATGACGTCCCCACAACCCCAAGGGTGGGTCTTAGGGATACAGTGGCAGCTTCTGGATGCAGTGGCACAGTCCTCCCCACTCAGACCCCTGATGGCGGGTCCCGGCTGGAGTGGCTGTTTCATGATGCCATGGAATGACGTCCCCATAATTCCGAGGGTGGGTCCTAGGGCTAGATGTAGGGTGTAGTAGGGTGGCTTTCCTGACCAGGAAGCCCCTTGACTACAAGGCCTGGCCAGGAAGCCCAGTAGGTCTAGGCAGGAAAACTGCAAGCTTGGAGCATGCCCAGTTGGACCCCAGGAAGCTTCTGGAGTCTAAGTCCTGGAGCATGTTCAGTAGGGCTGACTTCCACTGAGCATGCTCAAGGCCTATAAAGGCCTGGAGCTCAGTTGCATAAGGGGAGGGCTATGGAAAGGGGCTCACTACCAGAGCACCCTTCCCCCTCTGGACTGGGTGATCCCAGCACTGAACTCCAGGGACCTGGACCTGAACAACCTCCTGTGGGATACAGAGACGGAGCAGGTCAGGAGGGATGGGATAGCAGAGACCCCAGAGGGACCCAGATATTGGGGCCAGACCTCCCCAGGCAGGTACCCCTGTTCAGGACTGGTTGAGGGACTCCGCCAGGCTTTAAGCTTTATACAGATGCTATTTGGTGGCATAGGCCTTGGCTAAAAGAGGAGGTTGGAGGCTAAGGGTGGGACCCCCTCCTGGGGTACCCCACATAGCAGACCCCCCCCAGATGAGGGGGTGAAGGTCATAGCAGGGGGACTGCTAATTCCCCTGTTTACTCTCCCATGCCCCATGGGCTCAGGTAGAGAGAGACACACACACACCCCGCTACACAGTGGCACAACAGAGGCAGCATTGGCAGCAGGAGCAGACATTGGATTGCCCAGAGGCAGCATTGGCCACAGGAGCAGATCTTGGCATGGGAGGCAGGAAGGCAGACTGAGGCAGGCTTTGAGCTAGGCAACAACCTGGGCAGGCAGACAGGCACCTTGGCATGAGAGGCAGGCTGGAGGGCTGGGGCAGGCTTTGAGCTTGGTGGCAACCTGGGTGGGCAGACAGACACCTTGGCATGAGAGGCAGTAGGGAAGGTAGGCTGGGACCTTGGCAGGGCACTCAGATAGGCTGGTGAAGACTGTGCAGCACGCGCGAGAGAGAGAGCGCCAGTCACATACTTAGGCAGGCCAAGATCATCTAGCTAGAAGCCGGCTGGCAGGCTTACAGTTTGTTTCCCAATGCTATCCTGCATCATGAGGTCAGCCGAGGCTGTCTAGAGAGAGGGGGGCGCAGGGTGGGTGCCAGGCATTGGGAGAGAGGTACAGCACCTCAGCAGCAGTAGCCCTAGCCCAGATTGAGGAGGAGACCCGTCCCAAGACTGCCCCTGGCATGGGATGGCGTGTGCCACTGCACCATCACTCCTTGTCCAGGGGCAGCTTGGGGAATTCCAGAAGCAGAAGGTTCACCTTCAAGAAGAGCAACTGCTCCACCAACTTGGCCCCCAGTCTCAGGTGGTATGGGGAGCAAATGTCCCCTGCCATGGAGAACACCTGTTCGCCGGGGATGCTGGTTGGTGGGCAGGACAGGAGACCCTTGGCCACTTTTGACAGGGCCGGCCACATGTTGGCCTTGCTGGCTCAGTGGGCCAAGGGATCACTGCTGGGATCAATACAGGGCTCCTCCTCAAGGTAGGTTTCCACGGCTGCTGAGGCGCCATCGTGCTCCCTTTCAGAGCTCTGCCTGGGCACCACCCACACCACTGCCCTCAGCCACGCTGCCTGCCCTATTGTGCACGGTGTCATGCTCCCCAGAGTGGTCTGCACATAGGCAGAGCTGCTTCTGCTGCTGCTGCCAATAAGAGTGCTGCTGCTGGCACTGCTACCACTAGGGCTGGGGGCAGGGATAGACCCAGCTGGCTGAGAGGGGTGGCTGCTCCCACTCTCACCATCCCCAGGGGTGTCCTGCTCCTGCTGCTGCTGCTGTCGCACACTCTCCAGAGCCCGCTCTGCCTGCCGGACCCTCTCCACCAGTGCACCCTTCCGGAGGCCATAGAGAGCTGTCTGGCATGCCATGATGCCCTTGACCCTGGGGTCCAGCATGGTTTCCAGGACATATTACTCCCGCTTCAGGAGCTCATCAAAACGTGCCCTCAGCCCTGCCTTCAGCTTCCGCGCCAGGTCAAGCACCTCATCAGCCAGCTCCCTGCCCTCAGGGCCACAATCCTGCCCCTCGAGAATCTCATCCAAGCTCCTGTGGAGACTATGGACCAGAGGGGTCACTTGGGTCAGGGTGGTGGTGGAGCTGCTCATGGTCTCCATCACGGCCAGGAACGGTCTCAGGACAAAGACTGTGTGAGCCAGGATCTCTCATTCCGCCCCATTAAACCCTTGACGTGCCCCACTCTCCATCACCAGTTGAGCCTGATGCAAAGTGGCTTTCTGCTCGAGAAGCCGCTTGAGCATCAGGAAGGTGGAATTCCACCTGGTGGCCACATCCTGGACCAGCTGGTGCCCTGGGGAACCTTGCTCGGCCTCCTTCTCCCAGAGGAGCTTGCTGTCCTTCATGCTCAGGTTGAAGAACCCTGCCAGCTTCCTCCCCCAATCGATCAGGGAGGTAAGGGTGCCTTTCCCAATCCCCTTATCCCCCAAACCCAGAGCATCCATGGCCACCAGATGAAGGGTGTGTGCTGCACAAGGGATGCTGGTGAAGCCCCCATCATGGACTGCCTTGAGTATATTGGCCGCGTTGTCCATGACCACACACCCCTTGGTGAAGGCCACACCTGGCATAACCCACTCCCTCACCATGGCGGCCAGGGCTGCCTTGATGTTCCTTGAGGTGTGGGGGATGTCCATGACTTGTGCCTGAAGCAGGGCCCACCTATACCCTGCTTTGGGATCCCTCCTGCCACTCCCCAAAGCTGCCTCCACCGGGTCCTAGCACCAGTGCATCGTTACCGCCAGGTAGGCATGCTGGGCATTCCTGGAGGACCACAGGTCAGTGGTAAAGTGGACAGTAGCCCCTGCCCCCCCAGCCCCTGCCAGCTGCTCCCTCACCCACTCCTTCAAAGCCCTGTACAGGTCGGGTACCACATTCCAACCAAGGGTGGTGTAGGACAGCAGCTTAAACTGGGGGATCAGGATCCCAACCAGCCACTTGAAGCCTGTGTCCTCTACAATGGAAAAGAGCTGACCATACAGCACAATCATTTCTCTTAACAGGCGCATGACTTTCTCTTGGTAGCCCCACCATCCTCCAGCTGCCAATGGGCTTGGCAGCTGCCCCCACCCCAGTTCCTCCATGGTGGGCTGACGCTGCTGGTGAGGCTCCTGCTGCTGTTCTGCCCCCCATCAGGAATACTGCTCCTGCTGCTAGAGGCAGCAGTTGGTGCAGGACGCTTGCCTGCTGAAGGAGGCAGGCGACTGGCCACTGCAGTCAGGAACCCACTGGCATCCACTTCCCCTGCCTTCTCGCTTAGCAGCAGAGTGCTGTGGCATGATTTCAGGTGCCTCGTCATGGCAGTTGTCCCAAGGTTGGCAAGCACCTGCCCATGCTTCACCAGCTTATCTGCACATCTCTGGGATCATCTGCCCGCACCAGTTTAAAATGTTCCCAGACAGGATTTCCCCCCCCCCTCCTGCCTTCTGGCCCACCCTGGGTGACGCACTGCTGCCAGCGCTGCTGGGAGGGGGAGAACTTGGTGGTGACTATGTCACAGCTCTGGGAGGAGGGACAGCCATCACCTCTGATCCAGACAGCTCCTCTGCGGTACTAGTGTCAAGTTCTTCCTCACTGTCCACAATGACGGTGATGTCCCACGAAGGGGAGTACTGGGACCCTGAGGCTTGACTGCCCGCCATGCTGCTGGCACTTTCCCTGTGCCCCCCTCTATAGCTGCTACTGCTGCTGGTACTCTCCCTACTGCCATTGCCTGGGGATCGGGTCCTGCCTCTAACAGCCAGGGTGGGATCCACCAGCACTGGTCTGCTGGGGATCGCCTTGACAATGGGGGACATTGGTGGCCCTGGAGGAATATCGCGAGCAGCAGCACCTGCTCCAGCAGCAGCAGAGACAGCCACAGCCTCATGTCCTGCAGGCCTTCCAGTGCCCTGCGTGGTAGTGGAGGGCACTGCCAGGAGGCAATGCTGAGCTGATGAACCCTGTTGCCCTAAAGCAGGCCTGCGGAGTTTGGGGCGTGATGTTCTCGGGCTACTGCTGCTGCCTGCTGCCACTCTGCTGGTATGGCCCCTATGCCTACCTCTCCCACTTGCCCCATTGCCTGTCTTATGGACAGCAGACCGGCCTCTCCTACTTCCCTTCTCCACGTCTTCAAACTCAAACACACAAAAAGATTTTATAAAAAACAAACTTTTTTAACTCAATTTTTAAAAATAATATTATATATAGCGATCTCGACACTAAATCTAACTGCTATTAACTATTTTAAAACCTATTGAACTAAAAGGAATATCCTAATAACTACAAA
>QEPC01009300.1:26717-45395 GCA_003113815.1 Sphenodon punctatus
AATCCGATAATGCCGGTACGCCCGATACCGGCATTATCGGATACCGGATTCTACCGGTTTCCCACCCCTAGTATTCAGTGTGTGTTTTCTATTCATTGCATATTCTGTGGCAATGTAAAAATTCAAGCTGGTCCTGCCTACTTTTGGCCCTGCCTCCAACTTATGCCAATATCAAAATATTTTCCTGGGCCAATTTAAGTTCCCAATCGGCCTCTGGGTGTCACCCACAGATGCAGAGGATGTTCTTTTGAACTTGACCCATGCCTGTCCTGGCTGGTCAAGGCCAGCTGGGAGATGGTAGGGCTGTTGCTGGCAGGTGTGGTCAATGCCTCCCTGTGGAAGGGCAGGGTACTGAGCTGCCTCAAAGAGGCGGTGGTGCGGCCTCTGCTCAAAAAGCCATCACTTGACATTGACTCCCTTGTCAGTTATCGGCCTGTCTCTAACATTCCCTTTTTAGGGAAGGTTATTGAACGGGTAGTGGCTCAGCAGCTGCAGGGTTGACCGCATTGGGTATCTGGATCCCTCACAGTCCGGCTTTGACCCAGGTTATGGCACTGAGACTGCATTTGTGGTCTTGGTTGATGACCTTCACCATGAATTGGATTAGGGCCGTTCGACCCTACTGATTCCGTTAGATCTGTCGGCTGCTTTTGATACTGTTGACCATGAGATGTTGATGACTCTTCTGCGGGATCATGCTGGGGTGGGTGGGATTGTCCTTGAAAGGTTCTGCTCTTTCCTTGCCAGAAGGTGGTGCTCAGGGATTATTTTTCATCAACCCAGGACCCCACATGTGGAGTCCCACAAGGTTTCATCTTGTCCCCTCTCCTGTTCAACGCATATATGCAGCTGCTGGGCAAGGTCGTGAGACAGTTTAATGTTTGGTGTCATCGATATACTGACGACACCCAACTTTACTCTCTTTAACATCTGACCCAGATCCAGCACTCTCAGTGCTTACTAGGGATGCGCGAACATGGTTCGGAAGTTCGGAGTTCGGCCTAAACTTGGTCTGTTTGGATGACCGAACATGAGCCAAACTTGATTCCGAACTCAGAAACGACCGAACAGCTCGGTCAGTTCGGATGAGTTCGGGTGGCAAAAACGTGTCACTGGAAAGTAAAACGTGACAGGGAGGGGGAGTCAGCTGAGGAGCAGACTTCCAGGCACCAAGGGTGGAGAAGCTTGGAGTAGCAGCCAGCCTGCCCAATCACCATCCCTTTTCTCCTCAAACCACTGACTTCGCAGTCTGCGATTGGCCACCGGCTAGGCTGCATGGAGCCAATGAGACTTGTGGTGAGGTGGGCACAGCAAGTAACAAAACTCATTGGCCTCCCCCCTTCCCAACACCTTGTGAGCTAGTCACTGTTCCTGACAGCAGGCGTTTTCAGGAGGCTCCCTCTCCCAGCAGTTTTTAACCTCCCAACTCCCCAATACATTGCCATCCTCCTCCTATTTCACCCATCCAACCCATTTACCTCCATATTATCATTTATTTAGATTATATTAGATAGATTTAGGTGTTATTTTTTGTTTTTACCCCTCCCTGTGTTCAATCTGCCTTCCTCCCTTCCCCCTCCATTGAATCCTTTCCCTCTCCCTCTTATTCCATCCCTGATTATTCCCTTCCCCTGTTTTAAGTTTTGGATTTATTTAGAGTAGGATTATTATTAGATTGATTTTCATTTCAGTTTTGTACCCCTCCCTGTGTTCTTTNCCCTATGTTCTTTGTGTTTCTCCTTGTGTAATATTGGATAGATAGATAGATAGATAGATAGATAGATATACATAGTACTTTAGCTTAGTGATAGAGATAGTGTGTTTGTAGGACAAGGCCTTTGTAATTATTAGGAGATTCCATTTAGTTCAATCGGTTTTAGAATAGTTAATAGCAGTTAGATAAAAAATGTGAGTACATTTTTTAAAAAAAATAAAAAAATCTTTGTGTGTGTTTGATTTGGAAGACATGGAGAAGGGAAGTAGGAGAGGCCAGTCTGTTGCCCGTAAGACAGGCAATAGGGCACATGGGAGAGGTGGTAGGGGCCGTGCCCGCGGAGTGGCAGCAGGCAGCAGTAGCCAGAGCACCTCACCACACCCCAAACTCTGCAGGCCTGCTTTAGGGCAACAGGCTTCAGTGGCTCAGCATCACCTCCTGGCAGTGCCCTCCACTGCTATGCAGGGCACTGGAAGGCCTGCAGTACATGAGGCTGTGGGCTGTGGCTGTCTCTGCTGAGGCTGCAGGAGCAGGTGCTGCTGCTTCCAATGTTCCTCCAGGGTCACCAATGTCCCCCATTGTGGAGGCGATCCCCAGCAGTCCAGAACTGGTGGATCCCACCCTGGCTGCTAGAGACAGGACCTGATCCCAGGGTAATGGCAGTAGGGAGAATAGCAGCAGCAGCAGCTATAGAGGGACACACAGGGAGAGTGCCAGCAGCATGGCAGGCATGGGCAGTCTAGCCTTAGGGTCCCAGTACTCCCCTTCACAGGACATCACCGTGATTGTGGACAGTGAGTCAGAGGCAGACGCTAGTGCCACAGATGAGTTGTCTGGATCTGATGCGATGGCTGTCCCTCCTCCCAGAGCTGTGTCATCATCACTACCACCAAGTTCTGCCCCTCCCAGAAGTGCTGGCAGCAGTGCATCACCCAGGGCAGGCCAGAAGGCAGGAGGGGGCAATAAATCCTCCGTCTGGGAACATTTTAAGCTGGTGTGGGCAGATGATCTCAGAGAGGTGCAGTGCACTTTGTGCAATAAGCTGGTGAAGCGTGGGCAGGTGCTCGCCAACCTTGGAACAACTGCAATGGCGAGGCACCTGAAGTCATGCCACAGTGCTCTGCTGCTAAGCAGGAAGGCAGGGGAAGTGGATGCCAGCTGGTTCCTGACTGCAGCGGCCAGTCGCCCGGCTCCTTCAGCAGGCAAGCGTCCTGCACCAACTGCTGCCTCTACCAGCAGGAGCAGGGGGGGGAAATAACAGCAGCAGAAGCCTCACCAGCAGCGTCAGTCCATCATGGAGGAGCTGGGTTAGGGGCAGCTGGGTTAGGGGCAGCTGCCAAGGCCATTGGCAGCAGGGTGGTGTGGCTTTCAAGAGAAAGCCAAGCGCCTGTTGGCCGTAATGATTGCGCTGGATGGGAAGCCCTTCTCAATTGTAGAGGACATGAGCTGATTGGGTTCCTGGCCCCCCAGTTTAAGCTTCCGGCTTTGAAGGAGCAGATGAGGGAGCAGCTGGCAGGGGGGGCCACGGTCCACTTTACAACAAATAGGAATACACAGCATGCCTACCTGGCAATGACTGCACACCGGTGGCAGGACCCAGAGACAGTGTTTGGCAGTGGCAGGAGGGGTCCCGAAGGAAGGTATAGTTGGGCCCTGCTTCAGGCACAAGTTATGGACAGCCCCCACACCACCAGGAACATCGAGACAGTGGTGACGGAGTGAGTTACATCAGGTGCGGCCTTCACCAAGGGATGGGTGGTGACGGACAATGCCGCAAATGTACTAAAGGCAGTCCATGAGGGGGGCTTCACCAGCATCCCTTGTGCTACACACACCCTTCACCTGGTGGTCAGGGACACTCTGGGCTTAGCTCCCTGATCGATCGGGGGAGGAAGCTGGTGGGGTTCTTCAACCTGAGCATGAAGGGCAGCGAGCTCCTCCAGTAGAAGCAGGCCAAGCAAGGCTCCCCAGGGCACCAGGTAGTCTAGAATGTGGCCACACCGTGGAATTCCACCTTCCTGATGCTTGAGCAGGTTGTAGAGCAGAAAGCTGCCTTGCATCAGGTACAACTGGAGAGGGACTGCGGGGCACCGGAAGGGTTTACTGGGGTGGAATGGGAGCTCCTCGCTCAAATGGTCTTCATCCTGAGACCATTCCTGGCCATGACGGAGACCATGAGCAGCTCCACCGCCACCTTCAGCCAGGTGACCCCTCTGGTCCAGAGTCTCCAGAGGAGGCCAAACGAGATTCTTGGTGGACAGGGTTGTGGTCCTGTGGGCTGGCCGATGAGGTGCTTGACCTGGTGCAGAAGCTGAAGTCAGGGCTGGAGGCGCATTTTAATGCACTCCTGCAGTGGGAGCAATATGTCCTGGCAACCATGCTGGACCCCAGGGTCAAGGGCAGCATGGCACACCAGACAGTGCTCTATGCCCTCCGGAAGGATGCGGTGGTGGAGAGGGTCCAGCAGGCAGAGTGGGCTATGCAGCAGGACACCCCTGGGGATGATGGGAGTGGGAGCAGCCACCCCTCTCAGCCAGCTGGGTCTATCCCTGCCCCCAGCTCTAGTGGTAGCAGCAGCAGCAGAAGCAGCACGGCCTACCACGCCACTCTGGGGAGCATGGGGTCCCTCACAACAATAGGGAAGCAGCGTGGCTGAGGGCAGTGATGGAGGTGGTTCCCAGGCAGAACTACGAGAGAGAGTATGATGACACCTCAGCAGCTGTGGAGACCTACATGTTGGAGGAGCCATGCATTGATCCCAGCAGCGATCCCTTGGCCTACTGGGTTGGCAAGGCCAATGTATGACCGGCCCTGTCGAAAGTGGCCAAGGGTCTCCTGTCCTGCCCACCAACCAGTGTCCCCAGCCAGCGGGTGTTCTTGATTATGGGAGACATTTGCTCCCCCCACCGTCTGAGACTGGGGGCCAAGTTGGTGGAGCAGTTGCTCTTCCTGAAGGTGAACCTTCCGCTGCTGGGATTCCCTGAGCTGTCCCTGGACAAGGATTGATGGTGCAGTGGCACACGCCAACCCATGACAGGGGGAATCATGGAACAGGGCTCCTCCTCCTCAATCTGGGCTAGGGCTACTGCTGCTGAGGTCCTGTCCCTCAATTCCAATATCTGGCACCTGCCCTGCCCCCCCCCCCCATACTAGACGGTCATGGCTGCCTTATCTGACTGACCTCATGACACAGGGTGGCATGGGGAAACTGTAAGCCTGCCAGCCGACCTATAGCTACACGATCTCGGCCCGCCAATGTGACACTGACTGGCTTTCACTCTCTCACACTGCACAGTCTTTGCTAGCCTATCTGACTGCCCTGCTGCCAATGTTCCAGCCTGCCTGCCCTACTGCCTCTCATGCCACTCTGCCTGTCTGCCCGCCCAGCTTTCCACCAAGCTCAAAGCATGCCTCAGTCCACCTTCCTGCCTCCCATGCCAAGGTGCCTGTCTGCCCACCCAGGTTGCCTAGTTCAAAGCCTGCCCAAGCCCACCTGTCCTACTGCCTCTCATGCCACGCCTACCTGCCCGCCCACCCAGGTTGTAAAGCTCGAACCCTGCCTCAGTCTGCCTAACTGCCGCTCATGCCACACCACCTGCCTGCCTGCCCAGCAACCAATGTCTGCTGCTGCTAGTGCCAATGGCCCCCAGGCCTATATGCTGTCTGTGCCAAAGGTTCTGTACCCTGGCAACCCACTGTCTGCAGCTGCTAGTACCAATGGCCCTCAGGCCTATATACTGTCTGTGCCAAGGGTTCTGCACCCTGGCAACCCACTGTCTGCTGCTGCCAATGGCCCCCATGCCTATATGCTGTCTGTGCCAAGGGTTCTGTACCCCAGGTTTCCGCAAAGCTCAAAGCCTGCCTCAGCCTGCCTTCCTTCCTCTCATGCCAAGGTGCTTGTCTGCCCGCCCAGGTTGCTGCTGAGAGAGAGAGAGAAATAAGAGAAAAAGTCTCCCCACTACTAGAAGGAGAGACAGACACAATCCCACCCATGCACTATATGGCCAGAGAGAGAGGGAGGGTCCCCGCTAGAATGAGAGAGATGGGTGGAGGGAAGGCCAACTCAAGCTGCCACCTGCCAGAACCAGGAAGAACGCCCAGCTGTCCCCAATGCCCACATGCAGCAGCAGCAAACCTACCAGAATGAGATGGAATATAACAAAATGTGGAACGTATTATGTGCCTGCCTGTGTGCGTTCCTATACCTACCTACCTATCACACAATTGAATTAAGTGTGCCCAACCATGCACTAATTCTAGGGACATCATTCAACTCCCATAGGCTTTAGGCTGAAGCAGTCATGCCCGCCCATCCCAGGAACCATCAATGAGATTCTGAGACCATCATTCCAGTCACGGGGGGCTGTCATTCCATTCTGGGTGCTGCCGCTGCTCGTGCCTGACTGGCCAGCGGCCACAAGCACCCACCTACAAGCCTGCCCCCCCCACCAGCCTACTCCTCTGCACCCACTCGTGAATGCCCGCTGCCAAAAGAACTTGTCTTCCTTTCTCTCTGGCACACCCACAAGCCCGGCCCCTCCTGGGGGGCTGTCTGCAAGTTGAGACCCTGCTGCTGTCTGGCACATCTTTGGGTTAATACCTTAACTGTGCTACATGTGGTGCCAGGTGCTGCTGGTAGGGATCGACAAGCTGTATGAGATCCTGCCATCTGCCAGCTAGAACTTCAGCACAGAGGAATAGAAGATTGGACAGGTCAATCAAAGCTCATATCAACAACAACAAATATAACGTTTGTTAACAAAACAACATTATAAAACAAAAACCACAAACAAGAAAGGAAACTTAGCTATCTATTAGTCTTTGGGCCTGCCCCCCAGAAGTTGGAGGAAAGGCAGAAGGGGTGCACGGGAGGTAGGGGCAGGGGGCATTACACCCACCGGCATTTCATAGCCATGCTCGACGGCATAGTCGACGGCCCCTGCCACCTACCAGTTGGAGACCAACTGGCAGAAGAGTTCCAGGTCAGCCATCTCGGTGGAGACATACTTTAAGACGTACTGTGCGTACGCCTCCACCTTCTGTTCCCACACCTCAACCACCTGGAACCGTTCCACCAGTCGGTTCTCCATGGTGGCCACTGTCTGCTGCAGGCCAGCCACAAAGTCCCGGGTGGGCCTCTCCACCTCGGCCCAAAAGGCCCTTGCCGCTGGAGACTCCCGGGGCCATGGGACTCCACATCGGAGCTGGAGGAGGGGGAAGGGCTTTGGTGTCTTCTATTTTGGGTTGCCTTCCCTCCCTTCTTCTGGCGCTGATGCTGCATGCCAGAGGTCCCCCGTGTCACCGTCAGGTTGTGCGCTTTCTCGGCATGTGCAATTAGGCCCAATGTGGTCTCCTCTCTGGCCCGTTTGAATCTTTTGCCACATTCCTAAAGAAAATAAAAGATAGGAAGGAACATATGAAGTGCCATACTATGTCAGACCAATGGTCTGTGTCAAGCCCTGCCTACATTCTGTCTCCACAAGTAGGTGGGTGACAATCTCTCTCTGCGAGGGACTTCTGTTCCTAACAGGTCATAGAGGGCAATGCATACCCTGTTTTTCTAGCCCCCATGCCTTACCTTGCAGATGGCGAATCCATTCTCCTTATCATACCACCACCAGACATTGGACCTTGTGTGCCCGCTGTCTGGCAGTGGCACTGGTGACCTCCGCCTCTGTGTCCTGCACGTGGCACCAGCACCAGTATCTGCCGATTCCTCACCCTCTCTGAAACAGGAACACAAACAACACCTAAGTAATATCATGCATTTATGACGATGCCTCTAGTCTTCCCTCCTTGGGGTGCTAGGGATGGCAAATGGAGAGACCCTGGCTGGCACGTGCAATTAATCCTGCCCTTCTTTGGGTGGGTGCTAGGGAGGGATGGCAATAGAGACGAGACTCTGGCTGGCACGTGCAAATCCTGCCTTCTTTGGGACACTAGAGATGGCAACTGGAAAGACCCTGGGTGGCAAGTGCAAATTCTGCCCTCCTTGGGGTGTTATAGATGACAACTGCTAAGACCCTGGCTGGCGTGTGCACATTCTGCTCTTGTTTGGGGGTGCACAGGGATGGCAACTGGAGAGTGGAGGCCCTTGCTAGCCTGGCACATATTTGGGTGGGGGTGCTGCTCGTGCTCGTACCTGACTGTTAGAAGAGCCCCCCCAATACAGTACCCTCTCTGTGGCAGACATCCACTGCCACCCACTGATGCCCAGTTTGTGCCTGACTGATGCCCACCACCCATGCACACACCCACACGCCAGTAAGCTCGCTCTAACGGATAGTATTCTTCTTGTCCTCAAAGTAAAAAAAAAGTTTACAAACCTGGCAGCAGTGGCAGCACCTTCTGTGCTCACCAGTTCTTGCTCTTCCTCCACCACAAAAGGTCCAGCAGAAGCAGGAACCTCTTCATCCTCCACCACCGGCTCTGTCACCTTGGCCTTCCCCCAGGTGCAGCATTTA
Source organism: Sphenodon punctatus (assembly GCA_003113815.1). Classification (NCBI taxonomy): domain Eukaryota; kingdom Metazoa; phylum Chordata; class Lepidosauria; order Sphenodontia; family Sphenodontidae; genus Sphenodon; species Sphenodon punctatus. The sequence continues at coordinate 34,896 of QEPC01009300.1, forward strand.
ATGGTCACCATCTTCATTTAAAAAAAACAACAACAACAACAAGCACTCGCCAACACCAACAGTCACCCACCAACACTCTCCAACCAGCCAAACCAACAGTCAAACTGAAACCAACACACAGTCCAACACAAACACAACCAAAACACACCAAACACCCAGCCAGCCACAACACACACCCTCTCTCGCCACACAGCTGCGCACGCACTCGGATTTCCGGTTTCCGGTTTCCAACGCGATCACATGATACCTATTTCCAAGCGGCCAAACCGAACCGAATGCCACCGAACCGTAAACTCGGTAGTTACCGAACCCAAACTCAGTGACCCAACTGAACAACCAGACTGAACGACCGGACCGAACCCGAACCACAATCTGTTTGAACATCCCTACTGCTTACCCAGTGTCTGGTGACTGTGGGGGACTGGATGAGGGTGAGCCGACTGAAACTGAATAAGACGGAGGTGATGCTAGTGGGGGAGTCATTGGGTGTGGCATCCCACATCATTGATGGGGTAACTGAGTGAATGTGTGTGTTTTGAATGGGTGTGAGTGTGACAACGTAAATGAAAGAGGTGAGAACTTGAATGTGTGTGTGTATTAGAGATGAGTTAGTTCCCCAGACTCGGAGTCTGGAAGTGCTCCTCAATTCCTAACTCTGCCTGGATGCTCAGGTGGGGGCTGTGGTGAAGAGTGCTTTCAGCGAATTAGACCTGGTGCGGAAGCTTCGGTCATATGTCTGAGACTCTCACCTGGCCACTATCATCCATGCTTTTATCACTTCAAGACTTGACTACTGTAACGCGTTCTATGTGGGGCTACCCATGACAACGTCTTGGAGACTGCAGCTAATGCAGAATGCGGGAGCTCATTTCCTTATGGGGATGGGCAGCCGGGAGTATATTACACCGGTGCCCCGTTCTCCACTGGCTGCCTATAGTCTTCTGGGCCGGAATCAAGGTGTTGACCTTTAAAGCCCTACACAGCTTGGGCCCTAGTAATCTGCAGGACCGCCTCACTCCCTGGGCTCTAGATCCACCCCTGCAGTCAACTGGGGGTGCCTTTCTTGAGGTCCCTCTGGTTTCCTGGGGGGGCCACTATAGGGAGGGCATTCTCAGTGGCCGCACCAAGGCTGTGGAACTCACTCCTGGCAGACGTCCTGGACCTCTCCTCTTTTACGTGACTTTGTAAGACCTGGTTGTTCTGTCAGACTTTTTGCAAGGGAGATGGGTAGGGTGGGAGGGTGAGGGATGAGGAGGGAGGGCTTTTTGTCTTGTTTTTGTTTCTCCCTCCTGTATGAGTTTTTATATTTGTTTTTTAATATTTTTTTTAGATTGTAAGCTGCCCCGAGCTGCTGTGCAGGAGGTGCGGGGTATAAAGATTTTAAAATAAATAAATAAACTTCCGTCTCCTTCCACCTGGCATGAGAATCTCAGGGGAAACCACCACACCCTCCAAATGCTATTACTCCAAACACAAGCTCTACAAGTACAGCTATCCGGTCCCCCTGCCCCTACACCAATGTATGTTTTTTATCTTTGTCTTTTCACTGCACAAGGAAACAGCATAACAAATATTTTACCATTAAAAAGTTACTTGTTTAGAATTTTATTTTAAATGTTATAGTTCATATAGGAAAAAAGTAAACAAAACCCATTAAGAATTTGTAATATGTAGGTCGCCCAGACTGATGAACCAATGCCAAAGCCACGCAATGACTAAGACGTCTAAGTAACAGGAAGTTATTATAACTTCAAAATTATTAGTCCACATGGCCAATTCTAATTAAAAGTGGGTGGGGAAGCATGAAAAAGTCTTATTCTCAATAGGAGCTGAAATGAGACACGTAGAGTCCAACATAGAGAAGATTGGAAGAATTATTATTTTGCCACTCAGCCAATAATTTTGAGGCATTATAAATTGAGTACCTCCTCACCAAAACTCATGTCTTTCCATAGACATAATAGTACCCCACACACACATTCCACAACTTAATTTTCAACATGAGACTTTAAGGGGTTAGAAGTCTGGTGTTTTAAAGTTATGTCATTTAGGGTGCTTTTAAACAAGCACCTCCCCACCCACTACCCACCCATTATACATGTTGCAGGGCACCCATAGGGCACCACTACAGCCCTGCAACATGTATAATGGGTGGGTAGTGGATGGGGAGGTGCTTGTCTAAGCACCCTTAGATATTAGCTGTCTACCTTAATTATAGTGTGGTCTCACACCACACTATAACGTCCAAAGGAGAAAAGCATTTAATTCTCTTTGACTGCCCTTTACCTCCAGCTGCTAACTGACCTCTTCAGCATTTTAAAAGATATCTTTATTGTGAGGTATCCACCAGATGTTTGGTGGATACAAACATCTGTTAAAATGAGATGTACAAGGATTATATTTGGACAGGCACTTATGTCCATTCCCACATCTAGAGTTAAGATAACATGCCATGTTTACAAGAGTTATTTTGGCACCAATTTCAAATAACCACCTTTCTTTTCTATGTCAGATGTTTGCAGCCAGATTGAAGAGATGACTCCAAGAGAAGAAAAAAGGACTAATGAACAGGATGGTTCTGATTCAAAGGATACAACCCAATATCAGGTCCAAGAGAACATCCTTGAGAAGGAAGCAAATTTAAAGTTTCAAAGAAACAGAGGTGAGAGGAGTTTGTAAAAACAGAAGTAATTGTATTCAAGTCCAGAGGATAAATGGGTCTCATATTAGGAAAGTGAAACTCAGAGTGTTTGTTGTCTATTAGCAAAACAAGGGGAGTACTCAGACTCCTGCAGATAAGTATTTCTGTGGAACAAGCACCAAAAATAACTAAGCCTGGGAAGAGTGGAGGGGGGAGAGAAGGGTGCTCAGTGTAAGTCAATGGAATTTTTCATATATCCCCTCCAGGTGCACCTACCATTATGGGATTTTGGGTGTCTACTTACCTTTGGGCTTTCTGCCCCTTTACCAAATTTGGTTGAATCAGCCCATGGGAGCAAAAAGTTATTAAGTGGATGGGGCACTAACACCCAGATGGGGTGATTGCAAAAGTCTTCCCTACATAGGAAACTAAGCTCAACATGAACAGACTACTCTTGTTACATTTGGAGAAAAGCACTGGATTTCATACAGGAAATGTATTACTATTATTTTAAACTGATACCCTGCCCTTTCCAAAAGGTTTAGGATGACTTACTACATATAAAAATAAGTACAACCAAACTATAACCCCCATCCCTATTCACAGTACAATAAAATTCAGACCACTTTCACATCTTCCCCCCTCCCCCCGGCATATTTTGGCTGCAGGAGGGAATTCGCAAGCCAGAATATGCATGGGGTTCGGCCGGTCTGAAAGGCCCCCCGCGCAGTTTTGCCAGCAAACACACAGAGATACAGAGCTGGATTTCCTGCTCTGCATCTCTGTGTGTGTTTGCCAGCAAAGTCACACGGGGTTCTTTCAGACTGGCCGAACCCCATGCATATTCTGGCTTGAGTATTCTCTCTTGCAGCCAAAATATGTGCGGTGAGAGAGAGGGGAAGGTGTGAAAGTGGTTTAAGTAATAAAATTCAGTTAGACTACACCCCTCCTCATCCCACCGATTTCTAGATCCCACACCCACCTACTCCCTTCTACTCCTATAATACAAATAATGAGATAAAACCCTAACCTCGACCCCACCTAATCTTCCCTCTCAGTCCATATCCCCATTCCCACACAGAGTAGGGTCATGGCTGTTCCCACAGCCCTCCTGCCCTTCTATCCCCAATGAAAAATGAGGCACCCTGGTCACAAATTTAGAACTGCTTCCTGGTCAATTACAAATAAAACCTCATCTCATAAAAAAGATGCTCAAGCTGATGGGCTGCAGTCACTCCATGTCACTACAGCAGTTGCATGTAGGGCAGGAGCCTGTTATACAGGATCTAGAGAGGGGCCACCCAGATTATAGCAGCAGCAACAAACTCCCAGCTGTAGTCCCAGGGAAAAACTTCTCTCTCTGCTGCCAAGCAGGGAAGGCTGTTATAAAGTCTCTGGGAAGGGAGAGGTGCCTCCCAGATCTAGTAGCAGCCTCAAATTCCCAGAAACAGTATAATATCACCAATATTAATATTCCATATTAATGTTTATAGCAACACTACTCAGAATTGTCTCTCTAATATTAAATTGACAGGATTCATACTATTAAAACTAGTACACGAAACAGTGCTGATTCCAGTCCCACTGACACAATCCTCCCCATTGCTGAGATGATCTTTAAAAGCATGCACCCTAGATTTCTTTCGGAACTAGAGTGAGTCCTAGTAGGAGTGCATCAACCCTAGAAAAACATCTAGTTTGCAGGGTTTGGGTTCCAAAGGTCTTTTGAGTTATGACGTTTTCATACTTGAGTGAAGTGAGTTCAAACAAATTCACCCCAATACACAATGAAGGGCAGTAGAGAGTGAAGAACAATATAGAAATGTAATTGTCCAAGGCTTGGCTTTAAATCAGTGTTAGTACACACATTGGTTAATATGACTTAAGGATGCTTATCCTCCTAGTCTTCCCTGATTCAGTCACCACCAAAAATGGGAATATATTAGTTGAGGTGAAGGGAGTCCCCTACTCTGACTTTCAGCTTTTTCCTCTGCTGTGCTCCTCCCTTCATTTTTCACCCAGAAGTTCAAAATTTAAAGAAAACCCATTTTCCTTGAAGAAAATGTCAATGTGATATTTTCTGCAAGGATCATGGAGCTGGAGTTAAGAGCTGCTTTCTTGATAATATCTTTTAAACAAATGAATGGAAGGGGACTGTAGTTATAGAAAACGTTTGCTTGGATCAGATAAAGCACTCAGTGCCAGAGATGACAGGGTTTAACACAGGGGAGGGGAACCTCAGACCTGGGGGCCAATTGCACCCCACAAGTAGTTTTCATTTGGCCCCTGTCCAGTTCTTGGATCTGGCCTTTGGATCTAGATTCTACTCCCAAGAACTGAAAGAATGAGATTAGGGTAAGGGAGCAGAGATGAGGGCATGCACCCAAGAGTACGGAACAGATTAAAGATCCATGATCTGTATCCTCTTTTTCTTGAGAGCACTCCTTAATCACCCCCCACCCTCAACTTCTGTGTGGTCTCCCCAAACAGCACAAATTTTCAAAATGGCCCCCAGGAAGAAAAAGGTTCTCCATCCCTGGTTTAACAGAATGGTCAGGACTCCTGTCTGGAGTGAGTTCTAATCATCCGAGGCTTAATCACAGTGTCCCACACATGGATGGCTCTCTACCTCTCCCTCAGGTCAAGTAATAGGAAAGATTGCTAAAGTTTACATACATAAGTGCTGGGTTAGAAATTGGGATCAGATTGGAATTAGGATGCGCTTGACCCTTAGGCAAAAGATATTGGGCTGTGGCTCTTGTAGGGTATGGTGCAAGTAGAAGTGGTTGGTCAATGGGATATGGAAGCTGAAAAAGAGAAAAGGCCTGGAGCATATTATACATTTTATGCTGTTTCTACAGGTCAAGAGAGAGAAAGCTGCCTTCGCACATCAGAATGCGCCTCAGGGTTTTGCTGCGCTCGTCATTTCTGGACAAAAATCTGCAAGTCAGTTCTCAGGGAGGGAGAAGTCTGCTCCAAACGAGGACAGAAAGATGTAGCTCAAGGGCCAGAGATTTTCCAGCGCTGCAACTGTGGTCCAGGTTTGTCTTGTCGGATGCCAGTCGCTGGTATGAAAACACTTGCGCTTACGAATCTGCCAAAGAAACTAATGGACCATTAGATTCTGAGAAACCACCATCTGCTCTTCTATAGAACAGAACCCAGCACTTGAAGAAACATGCAACTCAAGAAAGAAATGAACATCTGGTAACTCTAGATGTGTAATTTTACTCATATATTCCTATTGGCAGTGCCTCCTTATAAACTTCTCTAGGTTAGGTTTCTGATGTCCTCTAACATGAAGGGCAAAACCTTGATTCTTTGTTAGCTTTTACAAGGTACTTTTTAAGCTCTTATTACTTATAACATGCAGAAAAAGTTCCAATTTTCCTTCTGCAGTAAAGACCTAGACTACACTTCTAACTAATATTCAGAAAGGAAATGTAAAGAAAGAAACTGATTGATTTTTCAGAGACCCAAAAGGATTTTTACCTTGTAGATAGCTGATTACATTTAATTCTCCATGTATTGTTAGGATGTCCAATGCCACTGAAGACAGTTAGAGCCAAAAACTGGCTGGTTTTTATTAATGGTACCTGGAGGTTGCAAATTTGAACATGTATAGAAAATCCAAGTGTTCAAATCAGTTTCCCTGGCACCACTGCATAGAGCATATAAGTAAAGGTTTGGATTCCTATAGCATTGGCAATCCCAAAGTGATTTATGAGCTATATGCACAGAGCAGCAGAGGTGAGAGACAGCCTTATTTGTAACAAAAAGCAGGAGTTGCCTAAGCTGAACCCAATGTATGAATTTGTCTGAGACACATGCTCCAGGGACTTATTTTACAAAAAGTATTTTGTGTTAGTGTCAGTACAGGATTATAACTTTTTACATTTTAGCAGCGATACCTTTTCTTCAAACTTTCCTCCTCTACCAGTAAACTACTCCCGTACTTGCACTAGAACATTAGTGTGGGAGAGGAATGCCATATTTTGTGTCAACCTAGAATTTTGGTGTGCTAAACATTTTTTCATTGTTTTTATATCTGCTTAATGTGTAGAGTTCAAAATCAGTTGATGCCACTTTCAGCAATTTGAGATATTTAGCTTCAAAGCTTCTATACCGCCAAAGACTGAACATACTCATGCAGTTAGCGATATTGCTGTAAAATATCTATTCAGACATGAATAAATGATCACAAATGATGGTAAATCATTAAGGGATCAATTAAGTCATCAATTTTATTTCAATTTGTACATACTTTTTTGCTGCTATGGCAATATATACCAAATAATGGCAAAAACTGACTAGTGTTGGCTGATACAGGACTGCAAGAAGTCATGCAAGCAGTTTTTGCCAGCATTCCTCATATGCTGCATGGAAAGAAGTTTCCACAGAACATGTGTGTAGCAGCTCGGCAGTGACCATAGTGAGTATTGTCAGGATCAGGGTCCCAAAGTAGTCAGACACAACAGGAATTAGCGTTTATCAGTTTATTTATATCCAGTTCCACCATTAAACCTATGCCAGGTATGCAACCGCTCCGGCCTCCTGGCCTATCTAGCCCTAGTCTAGTCAGGTAACAAATCACTGACCGGCTACCAACAAGCAGTCTTTACTTGCTCTCCATAGCCGTCACTGAGTCCCTTTCTGTCAAAAGCAGCGATGGGCATCGCTCCACATCCATCCTCACAGGCAGCCACAGCAGACTCCTTCCTTCTCTGAGCCTCAAGGCAGACTAAGGCTTAGCTGCCTCAACTGTCTTATATAGCTGAGTGGCCATACCCAGCCACTTCTTGTCTCCCAGCCAACAGCGACTGTCCTAGTAGCCAGCTGAGCTTCATTACCTTTTAATAATCAATTAGCATCGTTAGCTGCTACTAGGCTCTCTTGAAGGGCCAGCAGCCCTCTCAGGCTGCACTCTGTTACAATGCATACAACCAGCTACAAAAGTAACATACCTTCCTCTGATAGACATGCCTCTAGTAGACCATGACACTATTCTCACTTCAATGCATGTGGTGAAACGTATCACAGAGGGAACAGGTCAAATCTACATGTATTCACATATGACCAGCAGCTATACAAAGTTACAGCATAGATGACATGGTGGTATAAGGATGACTTTGAGAATTTTATTCCATCCCTTGGTGGGATGAATTTTTAAATGTCATTTACTGGTTGTGTTGGAACACTGATGGCTGATACAGGACTGCAAGAAGTGACACAAGCAGCATTTGCTGGCGTTCCTCATATGCTATGTAGAAAGAAGTTTCCACAGAACACGCAAGACCTTGTGAATCACAACAGAGGAAGTTCTTTGTAAGATTATTGCCACAGAGGATGTTGATAGCTTTGACATCATGATGTCTGTCCTAGAACAGAGGGCTATGCAAAGTCACACAACATGGCTATGGCTGTACTGTCTGATCAAGCCAGTATTCCTAATGATGTTGTTTGTTCATGAAGGAGAGTGGCCCCTGCATCTCCTTGCTGTTGCACGAATGCTGCCATATTTTGCAGCTGGACACTGGAATTACTTCAGATACACTATTGTCTATATACCATGAAAATGGTAAAGATGGCCCCTGATCTACTCAAGCATTTCATGAACATAGAGCATGTAATGAGGCATCGACCAGGCTTATGGAATGCAATATGCTCTGATATGATGAACGAAACAACGCTGATGTGATATGGCCATGGTCCAGCTGGTATGACAGGGATAACATTCAACCAGAACCCTTTACATCACTGTGCCCTTAGTCTCCCTATTTCCAGTCAACTTCAGAAAGACCTCCTTGACTCAAAGACAGCTGCAAAACCAATGAAGTGACATCTTACAAGGAGGAAGGCCCATCTCGTATAAGATCTGATGAAGAAAGGAAACATATTCACAACATGCTTGATACATGTATCTCACCTCTGAATCCAGAAGAACACACTCAAAACGACATAGGGTGATTTCAGATGTTACACGGTCCCGATTCACCACAGTGGATTCCCAGCGGTGGCAAGCCGTCCAACCACCCCCCGTGGTCCAGGAAGGCCCCGAACAGATGTGACAGGACCGAGACCATGGCAGGGAATTGAACCGACAGACCACAGCCCGGGGCAGTGCAACAGACGTGACGCCGATTCCGGACCATGGTCAAAACACCCAGAAGGCACCGGGGAGGGGCAGGAGTCAGGCATGGCTGACTGAGGGCAAAGGAAGTCAAAAGGAAACACCCACACAAGGAAAATAGGAAGGGAGGGGGAAAAGCGAGAAGAGCTGCAGAGGCAGCACACACAGCAGGCACAGGGAAAACGAGGTCACAGTGGAACACACAGCACAAACGGGCGCATACACACCTATACAGGAAAGGCAGGGAAGGGGGAACACAGTGGCATGGACAACACACATGGCACAATGGGCAAAGGGGGGAGGGAGGGGACAGGGATGGGGGGAACCAGCCCAGGGGCAGGGCAGGACACAGGGAACGGCACCCAGAACCCCAACAACAGCACAGCCTGCACGGGCACCCCCACAGCTACACAGGCAGTCCAGGAACAGGGGGACCCCCTCAGGGACAGAGCAGAGGCACAGGAGGAAGCCACATGGACCAGGGAGCAGCCTGGGAACGGTCCAGGAGGCAGCCAAGGATCCCATGTGCCAGCGAGGGTGCGATGGATGGGATGGAGGTGAGCCGGAGCCAAAGAGCAGAGCAGCCGGTCTAACCCCCCCCGCCCGGGAGGACGCAGGGAGGTGCAGTCCGGGGGCCCCAGAACCCCACGGTCACAGTCACCCAAGGGGGGCGGGGGGCCCACGGGCACAAGAGGGATGCAGACTGGACTATGAAGGCCAGCAGCACCCAGGGCGCTGGGAGCTGGCTCGGAGTTCAGGACATAGCCACAGGAGAAGGCAGCCATGGAGGGGAACACCAGTTGAAGAGGCAGAGAGGGAGGGCCCATGGAGGGGGCCCAGAGGCACAGGCATGGGCAGCGGAACCCCAGGAACCAGCCAGCAGTGCAGCGAACCCGGGACAGCATGGAGGGAGCAGGCAGTGACTCACGGCGTCGGGGCAGAGGCGGGAGCCCACAGCGGGGCCAGCATCCAGGGCCCGGAAGGCACATGGGGCCTCATAGCCAGCTTCAGGGGGCCACGAAGGGGGCCGGGGCTGGGTGGCCTGCCAGGTGCATGAAGTGGGGCCACTGAAGCATGCCCCGATGGTATCCCAGCGGAGACATGTGGTGGGCGACGAGATAGTACGCCTCAAAGGGATCCTGCACTGCGAGCCCCACCTGGACATTGGATTGGGACTACAAACCAGCCAGCACCATCAGCTCTGTCCCGGTGGGCTCAGACAAGCCATAGTCAACAGCTGGGGGCCACAGAAGGTGACCGAGCTCCAACAGCCGGTGACAGACCACCCCATGCGACCACTGGTACCCACAGGCCCCATGAATGCAGCCAAAGAAGGACATGGCCAGGGCAGGGCCCCCCTCCACAACACAGGCCTGTAGGCGACCAGGCTGCACACAGAGCAGACACGGTCTCTGCCACCAACCACCCCACGTGCGAGCACCTCATCTCCAGGATGCGCCCATTGGGAAAGGGATGCAGGCCCAGCATCTCCGCATACAGCCGGCAATTGTGGGCGCTTGCCTCATAGCCAAAGTACCGCAGGCCAGAGCTCAGACTCGCATAGGCACCTGTGAGGTTGTCCGGGCAGCTCAGGAGCAATTGCATGGCCGGGGAATGCCACAGGTCACACAGGGTCATGGTCAGGGCCCCGATTCTTCCGCAGAATTTTTTTAAAAATTCCGCGGGAGTCAGGGCCCAATTCTGCGCCTTGGCGCGATTTACCATGCGG